>CAUYPK010012527.1:0-49840 GCA_963574355.1 Loris lydekkerianus
TGCAAGTGACAGAGACCAACTGGGCTCCCTTAAGAAGGGGATTGGTGAGAATACACTTGTGGTGCATCTTACAATGGTATATGTGAAACTTAGTAAATGTGGAATGTAAATGTCTTAACACAGTAACTGTGAAATTGCCAGGAAGGCTATGTTAATCAGTGTGATATAAACATGTCAACTGGTCTGTGAAACTAGTGTATGATGCCCCATGATCATACCAATGTACATAGCTATGATTTAATTAAAAAAAAAAAAAAGAAGAAAACCAAACTTCAGGACAGATAATGCATAACAGAATTGATGTGAAAGCTGGAAAACCAGTTTTAGAAACTGTGTAGAAAACCCTGTGCGGGAGACTGGGCAGTGGGAGGCGTAGCCAAGGTCGAGTTCCAGAAGTAACCCGAAGAAGAAACTATCACTGGTGCTGATGCCATTGGATATTTGTCACCACCACACTCCTGATGTTGCCACTGGCACTGTGCAGAATTTCTTAACCTTCCTTTTGTCTTTGTGATTGTGCCTATACTCTTGTCTCAAGGGATAGGGAGAGGAAATTTATGCTCCCATTTCTTTAGTCAGAGTTCCCCATAGAAACAGAACCTCTCAGTTATTTTATTTCATTTTGTTTTATTTTATTTCATATTTTATGGAATTAGCTCATATGATTGGAGGGCCTGGCAAGTCTGAAATTCGTAGGGCAGTCCCTCAAACCTGTTAATTCAGGTAAGAGCTGATGTTGCAGTCTTGTGTCTGAATTCCCTGGGGCAGGCGGGGCAGCCTGAAATCTCAGCAAGGATTTTTAAATTGCTGTCCTGAGGCCAAATTCCTTCTTTTTTAGGAAATAGCGCTTATTGTCCTGATTGGATGAGATTTACAGTATGAAAAATAATCTGCTTTACTTGAAGTCTACCAATTAAAATGTTAATTACAACTAAGAATTACCTACATAGACATCCAGACTGGGTTTTGACGGAATAACTGATTATCACAGCATCTCCAAGTTAACAGTTACATCATCAGTGTCTGTACCAGGGTTCCTCTTCAAACATTTTCTAAGTTTTAGATACTGGGTAGGAAGAAGAAGAACAAAAAAATTACAGTTATTCTCCAGAAACTTTACCTCGTGACTCTGGACAAGTTATTTCTCTCTGTGCTTCAGATTTCAGTTCTCTAAAATCCAGATAATAACAGTAGCAGCAGAGGTAGTTATTGTGAAGATTTAAAGATATAAGTAAAACACTTTGAAAAGTTCCATGAATAAGATAAAAAATGAAGTAAAGTGCTGTCAATTTGTCACAGCTCATGTCCCTCCCACGGTGTCAGGTATGTGGTGATGGAGATGAAATATACCAGAATACCTAAATCTGATGGAAATGAGATCTGATGATACAGCTCTAATCTAAGGCCTTTGGAGTGTACACACAATGATACTAATAGCTAAAATATATTGGGGCCCCTTGACCTGCCAAGTACTAAGTTGGGCGCTTTACCTCTATTTACTCATGTAACTTAATTCACTCATTAATCAATGTGGTTCCTAATCCCCATTTTATAGAAGAGGACGGGGAGACTTGGAAACATGTGTATCATGCCCAGAATCACACAACTAGCCATTGGGGGGCCTGCATAAGAATTCAGGTTTTTCGTGTTTTAAATCTTGCTCTCTAAATCACTCCTCTATGCTGTCTCCAACTTAGTCCACATGGAAGGGTCTCCTCACGAACTCCTTTCCTTGCTTCACTGCCTTAAATGTTACTCTGGCTTCACTGGTCTGGAAAATGAGAATCCTGAGGTTTTTCCCTAAACATCAGATTCAGGATACTGAACCCCAGCAAGGGAGATCCTGGTCCTTTATTAGACTTCAGGCTTTTCTGGAGGGAGTTCTCCCTCAGCTTCCTTCTTAAAAAAATAATGAATGCAAATTTCTTAGATTTTTTTGGGTCTACTCCTGGGTGTAGAAAAGAAATAACATAAAATTAAAAAAATTTTTCTTTCACATGATTAGAACAGCTCAAGATTTAAAAAATTCTTTTCATATCACCTAAACTATTTTCTCACTACTTAAATAAATTCAGGGCATGGAAAGTAGTCTATATTTAGGAAAGAAATTATTTTTGACGATTACTTTAAAATGCTTGACAGAGCGAATACCTTGTAATATTTGTTATGAAAAAGTAAAGATTAAAAATCATATGTGAGCCTTTCATTATGGACAAAACATCTAAGGGCTAACAGCATTAAAAGTAGAATAATATCTGAACAGCATTAAAAGTAGAAAGTAAGCCTGTTTTCCTGAGGTAATCTGAATCTTAAACATTTTATTCTGGAAGTCAGGTCTACAACCAAGAACAGAAAACAAAGTGAGTCTTAGGTTGGTGTAGAGTCAGACTTGTACATCTCAAACTCTGATGCTCACATAAATTATTTTGGACTGTTTTCAAAATGCAGATTCTGATTCAGCAGGTTTGGGGTGACACTTGAGATTTTTATATTTCTAACAAGCTCCCAGGTGGCTGAGACTGTTGCCATGGACCATGCATTTAAAAGTAAGGGCTAACTACCGATTTTAGGAGATGTCTTACTTAGCTGAGAAGCCAACACCAGCTAATAATCGGAGTACTTGGTCATTTCTTGTTGTTCACTCATTTATATACTTTATAGTATTATGCCCTGGGAGCCAGTCGTTAGAGATGGATTACAAGTTGACCAGAGACCATCACATCTAGATGTCTGGAGAAATCAGTATCTATTGTTCATTCATAGAACTTGACATGAAGTGTGCCATTTCATTCCTAGAACAATTTCATGTAAAGCATGGACAAAAGCCTCCTTTTACAGATGAGGAAGCAAAGTCCATAAAAGTAACTTGTTATGTGGTAGAGTCCGGGTTTGAACTTGGGTCAAACTTGACAGCCCATGTTTTCTCTAATGTACCAAGTGCCGGTCACATTGGATGACTTTATTATTACTACTTTTTCTTTTGACATCATTGGCTATTTATTCTCAAAATTTTTGTAAAAAAAAAAAAAAAAGAGCAAAATCCAATTTTAAAACTACACAAAATTGTTCATTAAGCTTCCCTTCTATATCTTGTTTTTCTATTTTACTTTGTATTTCAAAATTGTTCTCTGCCCTGAAAAGGCCTTGGTGCTTTGTGCTGACTGACGAAGCCTATCTTTAAAAACCATCTTGTTCCTCTCCCCATAAAGCCCCAACCTTTGATCTTTTGTCAGGAGTGATTTCCAATCACCTATTTTTCAAAGGTTTTGTAAATATTTGCTATTCAGTCCTACGTGGGCCCTCTCTGTCTCCCCAAAAGGAGAGGTTGGGACCTTCAGTTCCCCATTATCATTACTGTCCTATTGAAAGTCTTAATATTAGGATTTGATTTTCGGTAGTGAAAGTGAATTAAATAAAGAAAACCTTAACATGGCTGTTGCCCATGTTAAAACCAAGTGGAGTTTTGGCAATTAATCTAATTCGCTTGACCTATGCATGTGATACCAGATTAATTTAACACTTAAAATAATGTTATTTTTGTTTGACCATCTTTACCCAGACATTGTTAAAATGATTAAAAATAATTGGATGATTGCCAAATCACTGTTTTACCTTGTGACCCAAACTTATAAAACTCTTGTGGTCTATAAGAAAGGGAAGAATGAACAGATTAGTTATATAGAACTTTTTTTTTTGTTTTTTTTTAACATTTAATTTTTTTTTCTCTATACATATATATGTGTTTATTTGGTTTCCACTTTTTGCCTTCACAAAATTAAAAAGGCCTAAAATTTAATAACTATAACAAAGTTTAAGATAAGGACTAGAAACAAAAACCTCATAAAGAGGTTTGTGAATGTTACTTTTTTTGTATTATTATTATTATTATTGTTCAGTATTTTGTTGCAGCAATTATCTGATTTCTTTTCTGAATGCATTTACCTTTGTTCATTCTTTACGAGGTTTCTTTATATAAAACTATTAAATTCTTTTTTCCTGTTTAACTTTTCCTTAAGGTCAAACCAAAATATAAAATCAGTACAATGAGGGCTGTGGTGGTTGATGAAGGGGGAGGAGCTTCAGAGCTCCATCTTTGCATCCTGCTTCCTTGGGTATATTCTCCTGAGGGCCCTAAACTTTCTCACAGCTCTGATTGATCAATACTGACCTAGTATACATTTTTAACTCAAGACTATTTATTTTAACTAAAGTAACTGACCTTTGAAAAAAATAATTAGTATTCATTATACATAAATAACACCAGTGTTAGAAATTTTATAAATATTTGAATTTCCTTAGCTAGTATTTTTTTTCAGGGACTAAGGTTGGGCTAATTCCACTTCCTAAAATCAAGTTATGAAGTCTTGAGTTAATAGAATTTTTAGAAAGAAAGGATAGAAAGATATATGAGTCTTGACTTTGCTTGTTGAGCCTCTTGCTGAGGCCTCTGCTCAGTACTAGGTCTCCAGCTGTGGCATCCGCAGCTTTAGGAGAGGTATGTCAGATATTAAGTATCTGGCTCTCCAGACTATCCTCGCAGCACAGTCCCCTGCAGAGCTACAACAGCCCAGACTTGTGGAGGAAAAAAGGTTGTGGTCTTCATGGCTGTCATTTTAGAAAGATCCACCATTCATTTAACACAGACTCAGAGTGAGAATTATTGAATAAAGCCATTGAAAATTGGTCCTATTATTCTGGTCATCTTATGGCATAGGATTTATCCAATATTCTTTAAACTCAATAATATTAAAAACAATAGTTATAATTTATTGAGCAACTACCATGTGTAGGTAAGTATCATCATCATCACCGTCAATGTCAACACTGACTAAAGTTGCTAAGATGTGTATGTATTTAATTTTATCCAGTTCTCACAAAATGCTATGCTGTAGGCATCTAATTCCCTTTCCTACAGAGAAGAAAACTGAGTCATAGAAAGGTCAGGCTACTTGTCCAAGGTTACACAGGAAATACGTGTAGAGTTTGGGCTTCATATTTTTATATAGATTATCTTCAACCTTGACAATAACTCAACCAGATAGGTATTAAATATATACCTTCATTTTATAAATGAAAAAACTAAGGCTGTAAATAGCTAAGTAGACTATTAGATGCTGCAAAGCAACCAAAAGTCAAGCAAAAATGTTTATTCATTGTGCATAAAATAATATTTCTCTTATCTCTTGTGAAGTCTTGAAGAACTACACCATAATAGAATTCTTTCTAAATAAATGCTATTTTGAAAAGAAACAAGCCAGTAAACACTGTGAGTTTAAAAGATCATATGTACCAAAGTAATTGAAATGCCTGGGTATAGGTTTGGGGATTATGGAGAATCCTAGCATGGGTATTAGCTCATATTCCCTCCTTTAAATTTTACAACCAGCTTTATTTTAAATGTGCAAGTATGCTAAGCCGTGTAATTCCTAGGATTATTTACATTCTAGTCATGGTGACTATTGAAGGATGATATAGCTACAAAGTACAATTTTCAGCCTGAATGAAATTGTTTGTTGTTTAATAGGTCTATTGGGAACTGACCTCTGAAACTGTCAAAAACAAATATTGCTAAGTCACAGTTAGAGGTAAAAGATTTGCAACCCCTACCTCTGAGTTAGCATCTGAAATGAGAAGTGATCTTTCCTTTGAAGGGACCATTTTCTTCTGCTATTTGTTAAACTCAGAGAAAGGACTGGAAGTACATTTTCCTTTTCCATTTTCTATTTCTCAGCATGTTATTAGGAATTGGTTGCTTTTCTACCATGTTCATGGAGGAGTCTCTTTGAGTGGCAGAATGAAACATAGCTACGTGCTAATGACCAGTGTCTACGAGGCTTTATTGGCTGAGAGCAGGATTTCCTTAGTTGTGTGTCAGCAACCCTCATGTACTGTCCTCATACTCTCTGCCTCATTCCAATTCCATCTTTCATCTCTGAGTTCAACTTCATGAGGTGATTCACTGAATGGTGGGCAGGTAGCTCAGATATATAAAATAGTGTAGGATATTAAAGGCAAAATATCAGCACAGAGTATGCAATTATGAGAAAAAGCTGGTAATAGACAATTTCCCATGTCCTCACTAATAATGTTTTTTTTTTTTTTTTCTTGTGTGAAATGAATGATTGTGTACAATCAAGACTTAGCTGGTCCTTTTCTATGTCATCATCAGTTTTTAGAACATGTGTCTAATCTTATGCTGAAATGAGAAGACCTTAACTTTTTCTAAACTCTTTTTTATGTTGACATCAATCTATAATCATATTTCTTTTTACTCCATCATCTCATTCTATTCACTTCTATTGGAAGGAAAGAAGAAGGTTCATGACTTACATTTCTGAATCATTTGTTCTGGTTATCTATTACTTCATAACAAACTACATGTGTGATATTTGCTATATCTCATGATTTTGTGAGTCAGTAAATTTGGCAGGGCTCAGCTGGATAAACGTTTTTCTGCTCAATGTGAAGTTGACTGGAGCACCTAGCTTGATGGAGAGGGTCCAGAGTGTCTTTCATTACATTCCTGACACCTTGGTGAGAGGCCTCAGCTGGGCTCTTGTCCTCCTCCATGCAGCTTCAGAGGCTCTCCCTGTAGTCTTGCCGGTAGGTAGTTGGACTTTTTTATTTGTCAGCTTAAAGCTCCAAAGAACCAAGGCAAAAGCCGTCACTTCTCTTAATGGCTAGCTTGTAATCTGACATGGCATTATTTCTGCTGTACTCCATTAATCAAACTTATTTATTCCATGAATCAGATCATCTCTGATCTGATTTAAGCAAAGGGGAAACAACTCATTTTTATCTGCCACATTATCCATTAAAAATAAAACACACACCACATGTCTTCAAAAAATTCAGAAACATGATGGGCAGGAAACAAGTCAGAAGAGATGGGTGAACCAGGATTTTTCTTCTTCTAGGCTTAAAGAAATCATATTTTGAAATGATACTAGAAGCCATCTATTTTACTGAGAGTGATAACATTTAAGAGACTTGTTGAGTAAATGGGGTAATTTATGTGGAGTTGAACTTAGAACCTCCAATTCTCAGTCTGATATTACCCCCCACTCCCTCATCCCGATATTTGCGCTTTGTTAGTTTATCATTTAGTTAAGCTGTCCATTTTTGTTTATTCTCAATGAATTTACTTTATGAGATACATTCTAGACTATAACAGATACAGGATGAATACCCTGCATGCGCACATTACCTTAGGAACTTAGATAAAGATTACGCCAGGAACTTAGACTCAGATAAAGCATATATTAAGAGAATGGAAAGGAATCCTTAACCTAGACTATTTTTCAAATATTTTCTCCCATGCTGTAGGTTACCTTTTCACTCTATTGATTCTCTATTGATGCACAGAAATTTTAAATTTTGATGTAGTCCAATTTATTTTTACTCTCATTGCCTATGCTTTTGATGTCATACCCAAGAAATCTTTGCCAAATCAAATGTCATGAAATTTTACCCATATGTTTTCTTCTAAGGGTTTTTATCAAAATAGCTCCTTACAATTAGGTGTTTGATTCATTTTGAGTCTTCATTTGTATGTAAGTTAGAGGCTCAACTTCATTCTTTTGCATGTGGAGAGTCACTTTTTCTAGCATCATTTTTTGAGGAGATTATCTTTTACCCATTGAATGGTCTTGCTGCTCTTGTAAAAAGCCATTTGACTGTATATGCATTGGTTTATTTGGAGGCTCTCTGTTCTACTTCTATTGGCCTATGTCTTGATCTTTATACCAGTACCACACTGTTTTGATTACTATGGATTTGCAATAACTTTTAAAATCATGTAGTATGAGACATCCAATTTTGTTCATCTTTTTCAAGATTGTTTTGGCTATTCGGGATGCTTTGAGATGTTATATGACACTTTAGATGGATTTTTCTATTTCTGCCAAAATACTGCAGGGATCATGATAAAGATTGCATTAGATTTATAGACTGCATTGGGTGGTATTGGTATCTTAAGTTCATTAAGTCTTCCAATCCATGAACACAGGATTTTTTCATTTATTTGTGTCAAATTCTCAATGTAAACTATAAATAAAAAAAATTGGTTACTATATATAGAAAGAGTTTCAATGGTTTTGATTGCTTGCTTTAGTGACAAGAAATATTTACAGTAGTGAAATTAAATGAGCTCTTCATTTTACTTGCTGGTTAATAATTAAAACATTAAAAAAACATTTCCCATTACCAAACAACTGTTGAAATGTATAAACATCTATTCCTGGCAAGGGAATATTATATGTTTTCTTGTCATTTTCCATGACTTCAGAAATATCCAAGAATAATCATTCTGAGACTTGATATATTCACAGTATTCACTGTAATTTTGCAAACTGTTTGAAAATAAGAATGATATCTCTTTTATCTTGGTACCTTTTTGCTCATACTTAAATATTTCTTGGTTACTGAGACCAAGGGGACAAACAAAATTGTCAACTCCCTACTCACATCTGCAGTTTAACTCTTAGCATGCTGGATCTTTCAAAATCTATGCCCATTTCTAACAAAGGGGTTTAATCTGATGTCAAATTCTGTTTTGGGAAAAATTTTAAGTAACTACTTCAGCCCTTCTTCTTATTTGGGGAACACTAAAAGCTTATTCTGAAGGCAAAGGGAATTTTGATTAGTAGTGCTTGTTCTCATCTCTGCTCAAGAATGATTACAAGCAAGTTGCCCTTTGGTTTCAATGAAGTTATTTTTAAGTGTCAAGATTATTTAATTTACTTTTAAATAATTTAAGAACAATTATAAGAAAGGAAATAGTTTAAAGACTTTTTAAAATGTAATCTAGGGAGATGCATGAGCTCTTTTAGTTTATTATGGATGTAATTGGTATTTGTGTGTTAAAAAGTATAGTAAATAAGAGGCATCGGATGAAGAAAAAATTATCTAACAAATGCACAGTAATTCATAAACTAATAATAAAAAAAAAAAACACCTCAAATTCTTCCTGATTGGTTACATGTTAAATATTTGTTAGGGACTAATTCTATTTCTCTTTTCTTATTGTATCATGCAGTATAGATAGTATGGTTCCAGAAGTACACAGAATGTTTTGATCCTCTGTGGGAAGATCAGCCCTCTTCTTTTCTTACATAAACAGGTGATAGCAAAATGGGCCTCTTAACAATGTTCAAGATCAAGGCATCTTCATGCTTTTAACAGATAATCCATAAAATACATAAGTGGCACCAGTGAAGTGCTACTGTATTTCCATCGCCAAGAGATGCCTTATGTTTGAAACTTGATTTTTCAGACACCTGCTACTCAATTAGAACAGGTCTTTGCCATAAAAAAACCTAAACCATATTACAAAATTATCAAAGTTCAACATGTACACAGAAGTCGCTCCAGCTAAGCTGTCATGCTAAGTAAATGTGAAGTACTTTTCATTTAAAATTTCATCCAGTAGGTAATTAATAAAATACAGACTTCAGAATAGTAGTGTTTTGCTGATCTCTCTAATTTTCTCAGTTTTCATCTGGGGGCACTCATATACTTCTAAGGAAAGGCAGAACTTGGAATTTTGTGTCTTTCTGTAAATAAAGGAAAAGAATGTGGGGTGAAGATGAGACAAAAGGAAAGATATAGAAGTACCTCATGAAATAAGGGATGGAACAGAACTGCCTGCAGTGATGGGCTCGCCAGCTACAGAAAAGCATCCATACCCAATCTGAAGTTCTATTTTACTACCACAGTTAAGACACCGAGCTCTTCCTTTAGTTCCTACAACTTCTGATATACATATTCACTTGCAATAGCATATCAGGGAGGGGAGGAAATGGGCCAAGTTTTCATGAGGGGCCTACTATAGAGAAGAATATTTATTTTATCACAAGTTCTAGCCCCGGAGACATGGTAGAGACAGTATGAAATATCATGATGAGAAAAATTCTGTAGTAATGTTCTAGACTCACTGTAAATGTGCACTGCATGTGTGAGGGGTGGTGGAAAATATTTAAACGAGAGGTATTTGTTATCCTTTGTTTGGGGTATCATGTTAGGAGTTCCTGGAGACTGCTAATTCAGTACTAAAGAAGAAAATACCCTGAAAGAGCATCGTCCATTGAGGGTGTACATTTGATTCTGTTCTTTCCTGTGTCCTGGGGAAATTTGACCTATCTCTTATCAGTGTGTTTCACCATTGCTAAGAATTTAGAAAAGTTGGAATACAATTTTCTTACTTAATTTTTAATCCATGAGATTAAAATTTATCCCTAAAACCCGCTTGGTTTCATTTTCTTTCACAGAGATAGTAAAAAAGCCCTTACAAATTTTGGTACAAGCATCCTGCTTTATACATATTCATAAGTCCATCTAGGACAAAGTACACAGTATGAGCGATTTTACTTAGTTTCATTTTTTTAAGGACAAATTCTTATTTCCATATAATTAAACCTAATGACTTTTAATTGCAATCCTAAATATCAAAGAATTGCCTGCATGTTCAAGGTTCTTGAACTTTTTTTGAAGTTGCCCTTTTAAAAAGGATCATGGGCAGCTGTGGGAAGGTTTTCTTCTCGATTTACAACACAGGCATAGATTTAAGGGGAGTGTAATTACCAGATACGATCCCTAAACAGAATTGAATTGCTTCCTGGGTGCCAGCCTTGTTGCAGACTGACCTTCAAGGGGAACAAAACAACACTGCGGCTCTGTGTCCTTGTAGGATTTTAGCAGGATCGAAAACTTTTTCTTTTTTCTAGGCACAGATGGGATGAGAAAAGTTGGTGTTCCTTTGATCATTTTTATCTACTTGGTCAGAGCCCAAGAAGTCCCAGTTATCATTGCCTTTCCTTAAAAAGAAAACAAAACTTATTAAAAGAGCAATTCTGAAAGATCCACAATAAATCACTTGCTCTGAAAATTGAACCAGCCCAACAGTCTCTAAATCAACCATCTCCTTGTTCTTCTCTGAAGGAAACGAAAATCATTTATTGTACATGAGGTGACAGTGGGAGATTGACCACAGAAAGCCAAAGTCAGGAAAGAGGGGTCTCAACTCCCAGGTTAGTTCGTAGTCTAGAAATACCTAAGTCTAATTCCTCTTCTGCAAAATAAGATTTTTCTCAGACAAGTTTTTTTTTAAAATTTATTTGTGGTAAGAACTTATCATTTATTTGTGGTAAGAACATTTGAAAGCTACGTTCCCAGCAGTTTTCAAGTGTGAAATACATTGTTACTGACTACAGGAATCATATTGTACAATAGGTCTCTTGAACTTATTTCTCTTGTTTAATTAAAATTTGTATCCCTTGACGTCTCCCAATCTCACCACCTGCCCTTCCGCCCAACTACCATTTCACTCACTCTTTCTATGGAATCAGTTTTTCAGATTCCACATGTAGGTGAAATCATGTAGTATTTATCTTTCTGTGCCTGGCTTATTTCATTTAACGTAATGTTCTCCAGGCTCATCTATCTTGTTACAAATGACAGGATTTCCTTCTTTTTAAAGGCTGAATAGTATCCCATGGTGTTGTTTTCCTGATCCGTTCATCCACTGATGGATATGTAAGTTGACCCTGTAGCTTCCTATCTTGGTTATTGTGCATAATGCTGCAATGAGTATGGCAGTGCAGACACCTCTTTGAGATATTGATTTCATTTTCTTTGGATGTGTGTTTAGTAGTGGGATTGCATTAATCTGAGCACACACACACACAAAAAAAGAGTTAGAAAGGAAATTAGGAATTGTTATTTTAAATGCTTGCCATGACCAGTCATCAGGGGTTTAGTCTAATAAAAATCACAATGAGATACCACATGACACCTGTTGGAATGGCTGTTACCAAAAAGACAAGAAATAAGACGTGGCGGAGAGACCCCTCGCCCATTGTTGCTGCGAGTGTAAACTGGTGCAGGCATTATGGAAAACAGTATGGAGGTTCATCAAAAATTAATAATAGACATGTTTTCTTTTTTCTTCACCAATCATTATATATAATAAGTGGTAGGTTGTGATAGTCTTTCTTTTTCTCTGGAAATGAAGAATTTTGTTATGTTCAATGTCCCAATTAGTGTTCAGATAATTAGCTGGTAGAGTGGGAAAAAATTTTCTACAAAAATTAGTTGGCAGGTGGAATTACAGGCCGGCACTTTTTGCTGCCCAGACACAGGCACATGCATCTATGCACACATGTACCTCTTTGTGCACATACCATGCTGTGCACACAATCTTTCTCTTCATTCCTTCACATACAAAGGAGCCAAATAAAACACAATGTCTACTAAGAGCCAGGCTTCTAATTGCTTTTCTGAGCCAAAAATGAGGGCGGGTAAGGTAATGGTAGCAATCAGAACAGGGAATGCTAGTGTAGCTCTCCTTTCTTAACTGCAACCACCCTGCTTGCCTCCCGCCCCTGTTCACTCACTCCATCTGGTGCCTCCACATCATTCCACACTACATGTGTTTAATAAAACTATTTGACCTTGTTCTTTGGGAATAATTATTTTCACTCCTTCGTACAAACACACTCAGAAAAAACACTTTTAACAGCTCTTTTTTTTTTTTTTTTTAATTATCTTGTATTGTGTATGGAAAAATGTGAGGCATCTGACAGACAAAATGTGAGGCATCTGACAGGCAGCCAGCCACCTGTGAAGATGGTTTTTAAACAGATGGTGTGACAACAAATTAGTTCAAACATAGACGTCACAATTATAAACCTGGAAATGTTCATGGAGGTGGATTATGATAATCCTCATGTCCCAGACCCACTGGTCAGCTGGTTCTGGTTAGAATGAAATAATTTGTCTTGTGATGGATTTTTTTGTTAATTAGGACTTCTGTATTTTGGGAATGAAAGACAGCTCTTAGGATTAGAAACGGGTCTTTCCTATAAATCCCAAACACCTCCTCCTTTCTGGCACTTGCATTTTTTTTTCTCTTGGCACCTAACGGTCTCTTATTGACCTCTGTAAGAGATTAATGAAGGTGCTTCCCATTCCCTCCTCCCCCCCTCTGTCCTTGGCAGGTCACGCTTGCCTGGTATTGGTTCACTCTGCAGGTGGTTGCACTTGGTTTTGCTTTCTTCTGGGCTTTCACAGATGCAGTATGCTTTCTAGGATGACTCTTGTTAAACAAGAGGCGATATGGTGTGTGGAGGATGAGCTTGTGCTCTGGAGTCAAACTGACTGGCTCCATTTCCTCTCAGTTGTGTGACCCTGGGAATATTTGTTTACATCTCTGAACCTCAGTTTCCCCATCTGTAAAATGGGGATAATGATAGTATCTCCTTGATGAAATTGTTGTAGAGTTAAAATAATTTGTGTAAAGCACTTAGTGCAGTAGCTATAGATGTTATCCTAACAAATAATAGATCTTTTAAAATTATAGTTTAAAATTTATATGAACACAAGGTATTACTATTATTCATCAAAGTATTATTGTTCTTCCCTTGAAAGCTAGCAGAAGAGCTACCCAGATCTAGAAAAGTGGATGTATTAACTATACTCTCTCTTCCCCTCACATGGCAACTCCGCCAGCCAGCATTAGACCCTGTTGTCACAGGCAAGATAGTTCACAGCAGATGACAGTAGATTCCCTTTCTGCGGGATGGGGGTGGGCAAACCATATGGATAGCATGCAGTCTCCAGCCCTGTCCAGTTTTCTTCCTAGATCTTCAGACATTTCCTGCTTATAAACTGGGACCTCTGTGACAGACAGAAAAGTACACATACCTAGGCAATTCCCCGGAATGGAAAGGTCCATTCCCTTTTCAACTTGCTGTTGCTTGCCATCACTGGTCCCAGACAACTGCCTTAGGCAGCTCTGGCTTTTAATTTTCTATGAGTATTTCCGTTGTCCCACCTTCTATAAGCTTGGACTCAACTTTTCTTTATTAATCCAAAGCAAAATAAACATTTTTCAATCTCAAGACTGGAGGATAACATAAGGCAATTGCAATAAGAAAATGTGAAATTGAACGTGAAATTCACTACTCTAAACATCTACTTGCCATTCTTCTTAAGAGTTCTTTATTAGCCACCTATGTCCTCAACCCTAACTCAGGAGCAATATCTCTCTTCTTCCCCATGGATAGAAGAACCTGAGGTCATGTCTTCACTACTTTTGGAAATTTAGACTTCTGTGTCCCTGGGAATGCATTAGAACACCAACTTGCATGTCATTATAGGATGACGTCTCCATAGTGTTTGGCAATGCATTCTCCAAAACTGAATTCACTCAGTCTTTTTTTTTTTTTTTTTTTAAATTAAATCAAAAAGAGGTAGATCGTGTATACATTAATGCTTTTAGGGGGTACAATGTGCTGATTTCATATACAATTTGGAATGCTTATATCATACTGGTTAATATAGCCCTCAAGACTGCCATATTTGGAACATTAATCTAAATGCATATTTTGAAAAAAGAAAAGGCTCAGCACAATTTTACCAAAAATATCCCCACTTCCCATCTTTAGGCAAAATACATGTCTGCATGCCTGAAATAGCTCCCTCTGAGTTGTCCCTTCCAAGATAAAGGAAGGCGCTTAACCAAAGGACAAACGCTAGCTTATTTCAAAATTGCTGTGCCCAGTACCTACTACTGGCCACTTTATAATCTATCATCTTGAAATAAAGATATAGAATCCATATCCAAGAACGGGAAAGGCTACTACCAGGGGCTTTCACCGAGCAGTTTGTCTCTTCTTCATTCTACTACCAGAATAAACTAGTAAAAGTTTACTATCAAGAACTAGTGTTAAGCAACTGAACCTGCCATGCCTTTATGAGCAGAAAGACAAGCTCAGTTTAATTATTTCCTCTTTTTGTTCTTCTTGAGAAACATTTTTAGATTATCCTTAGATTAAAAAAAAAAAAAAAAAGAGCACCTACAGACTGTTTCCAAACCCTCTTGCCATTTTAAATTACTTGGTGTGACATAAAATGATGAAAAACGCTTTTTTCCTGACATTTTGAAGTATTTGTAAAACATGACACATTAGGAAAGCTGAAAATGATGGTGTCTGTCAATAATAACTGTTGCTTCCCAGAGATTCTTTACATATCAGAAAATAACCCTGATGCTAACTTTATCAGCAGGGAAAGATGAAAATGTACTGGCATATGATGTTAATTGCCAGTGGAAGAAAATGAAGTCTGGATTTACTTTGGAGATGGGACCTGGGTTCATATTCCCAGCTCTGCCACTCATTAGCTATGTGAACCTGAGGAAGTTATTTAACCTTTTCTTCCCTAAATAAACTCCTCTATAAAATGAGGATAATGGAAGTAAATGCATCATGGAGTTTTGATGAGATTTAAGACTGTCAATATGAATGAAGATGGTGTGTATGTTGGCATGATGCCCAGCATGAAGCTCAATAGTCTTAGCTGCTATTGACATCATTACTGTTGTTCTGTTGTTATTAGGATAAAAAAAAATATGGCTCAAGGGAAAGAAATGTATTACTGTGACTAGTAAGATGCTCTTCCTTCACAACATCCTTCCAAGTCCATTTCTGCTCAGATATCATACGGGTGCAGTGTTCTGGAAGGGGGTAAACACTTGCCTTCCTCCCAGAATGCCAGAAAACAAAACAAAAGCAAACAGAAGAAAAACAGCTATTTCTTCTAAATCTGTTGGAATTGGATCATACATGTACCACCTTGTGGATATCTTCTTTAAAATTCCGCTTTGTCTTTTTTTTTAATGCCCTTTAAAGTTCCTATAAAATCAATTTGTACAAATCAGCTTTATGAGTTTTAAATTTCTATGAAACATTTCTGTTTGGAATTCAAATCTCATGAGGCAGTGATCTATGCTTTTTATCATTATTGGAATAAATGGATGCATTGTTTTATTATACTTTCTGAGTAGTGGGCAAGAGACTATAAAAAAAAGCAAATAATCCAGGACTAGCTGCCTTAAAGAGGAGGGATGGCTTATGATAAAGAGTATTTAAAAAATGACAGGTGCTAAGAAATTTTGATTCATTACATTTATATTTGCTTCATAGCTTTCAAACTTCTCATACTGTCTGCCTTTGCTGCTGGCTAAAAGCCACAAGATGGAAATGATCAAGTTTTCATGCACACGTTAAGGGGATAAGATCATTAAAATAGAGCAAATGCAATACTAGACGGTTCCATCCTGGCTCTTCCTACTCATTCAGTGCAGCATATAACTCACATTCTTTTGTTGATAAGACAAACACCAGAGAAATAGGAGGGGAGTTTACCATCCTAGTCCCTAATGAAGTCAGCCTAGACAACTACTTCTATGTGGGAAGTCCCCATCGCTTTAGCATACCCCTCCAGAGAAGTCCCCATAGCTTTAGCCCCTCCAGCACAACAGGGACACTCTGCTGGAAGAATCCAGGTTGAAGATGTAAAGCAGAAAATAAAGGCTGGGCTTCCTGGAGTGGGCTACAGAGCATAGCAGAGCTGTATTAGCGAGGAGGTGAGATGAAGAGGGTAAACATGAAGTCTAATATGTGTGTAAGTGTTTTTGATACTTTAATGGACTGTATAACTGGGCCACATGCTCTCATTATGGTAGCCAACGGTGTACCACACACCACTTTGCTTTTTACTGCTGTGTAACATTGTAAGATGCAGGTGCTGGGGCTCAGGTTGCAGATGGTGGATGGATGACCAAATGCTTTCCAGGAAGCAGAGCCAGGTTTGAAAGAACAAAAAAAACTGGTTTCCATCAACTATTGAGATCCTTTTAATTTACAAACACAAACTCTCACAGAAACGAAATTAAAAGGAACTAGGGAAACTAGATAAGCACATTTCTTTTCATAGACTGGGGCCCAATTTCCCTTTGGTATGCACACAGGCCTGTAATCAAAGTGAGTTGATATTATCTCCTGCAAAAAAAGCATGTAAATAATTTTTGTTATCAATAAAACTTTTTTTGTGTGTGTGTGTTGAAATTCTAACTGAAGATGCTTTGTGAATTTCTTGATTTGGGAAATGCATTAATAACTTCTGTTTATCTTACAAAGATTTCTGCCTTCTATGAAGCTCATCCAAGGTAAATGAAGTACAAAAAACTAAGAAAGAAGAGAAAACAACCAAATAAGGGAGTTAATTTAAGAGAAGAAATAAATACAAATTTTTGAGTGAAGAATAGACATAAAGATATTTTCAAATTTGCCAGAGATGATATTTCTTTAATTTTGTCTTAAGCTCAGAAATTGTAGTTTGGTTACAAAATAATCAAGGCTACTCATTCTTAGCCTTTCAGTTTCAATAGAAATGTCCTTACAGCCAATTCTAGGGGTAAGTGTTGGCTGGCTTAAGGTACTGGGTGTGTCCCATCTCCCTGTCATAGTAACAGATGAAGAGATTGAATTCAGGATAAACAGTTCCAGAAAAAAAAGTTTGCTGGGAATTCCATGAAAGGAGCTTTCTTTCCTCATCTCCAGATAGAGCTGCTTGCTCTTCTGCATGCTGTGGTCTGAGTGGGAGTCAGCTGCAAGAATGAAGCTGACCCACACCAGGTCCCAGAGCTGAGAGGGGAGCATACTCTTTTCTCATCCCTCTCCCTCTCTCTCTCCACCCTCCCTCTCAGCACCATGGTTACTATAGTTTGGTTTGTAATTCCAAATCTCATGTTGGACTTTGATCCCAATGTTGCAGGTGGGGCTTAATGGGAGGTGTGTGGGTCATGGCAGTGAATCCTTCACAAATAGATTAATGCCCTCCTTGGTGGTAGGGTTGGAGGAGGTGGCGAATGAGTTCTTACTGCATTGTTCCCCAAGAGATGGTTGTTAAAAAAAACCTGGCACCTCCCCTCTGTCTGGCTTCCTCACTTGCCATGCGATCACTGCCCACACAGGCTTCCCTTCACCTTTTGCCATGAGAAGATGCAGTCTGAATTCCTCTCCAGAAGCCACACATAGGCTGGTGCTATGTTTCTATCATAACCTGCAATATAGTAAGGCAATAAATCTCTTTTCTTTATAAATTACTCAACCTCAGGTATTTCTTTTCAGCAACAGAAATTGTCTAAGACACTGTTCATGGGGACTTGCCAGGGGACTAAACTTGCTCATTATTATTTTGGGTGCTATTATAGTTGCCACACCTAACTAGCTTTTTGAATAAATTCACCATTCATTTATAAGCAAGCAGTGTACTTTTTAAACTACAATCAATTCTTTTTTGCCTTACATATCACTTATTTCTACAAAGAATTCCTGGACTCCATAATCAGTCCTCACAAGTTATTCATTAGAGCATCAACTTTACCCTCTTTAGATGACATTTGAGGAAACTGGGGGCTTAGGTTTTTGGCCTAAAACATGGGAGAAATCAATGACTGAGAGAACATAGTTTTCCCCTGGAGAAGTGTATCTACACATTTCCAGACAAATCAAATCATTAGGAAAGATCTAGTCATTATAAAGACAGCTATATTGGGTTATGCAGATTTCACAATAGAGGGATGAATATCTTTGGTTATTTACTATTTTGGGCTCTATACACTTAAGGAAGAACTAAATAATGGAGTCCTTTAGATATTATCTTGTGCCTTTGTGAGTCTGACTCTTAACAATTCTTGTACATTGTATTACTGAAGAAATGACTAGAGTCCCATGGAAATTATAAGTTTGCCAACACTTAGTCATACAGGTATTAAAACTTCTCCATTTAGTTATTTCATAACTTTCATGACCTTATAAACATCTATAAATTGAAATAAATAGCTTATTTCTTGTCCATAGCATAGTATTTATAAGCTTTGAAATATCAAGTCCAAATTTATATTCACATTTTACATTTTAATTATATTTTCATTGGATTTCCTAAGCCTTGTTATTTGGAGAGTAATTATACATCTCTTTGCGACTTTGCAAAACTACTTTGAAATTATAGTTGTATTAAAAGCCCAACAAAACAAAACAAAACAAACATCAAAAAACAAACAAACAAAAAAAAGCCCAACAAATTCACTTATACAATCATCTTAAATATTTAACTTGGAGGTACCTCACACTTCCACACACTTAGACATGATCTTTTTCTAAGTTTTTAAAAAATTTCAATTGAAATTATGTCTAATATGTCTATTTATACATCTGTATCTATTTTGCATTTAGTGTAAATATCACATTCTGGAACTACATTCAAATAGGTGGTTATTTGAACTGATGCTTTTTTTTTTTTTTTAAACTGATGCTTTCTGAGTGGAAACGTTAGTTTGGAGTCAGAGATGACTGTCTGGGGGTAATAGAAGCCTCATGTTTAGAAGATGCATAAGGGAAATGTGTGAGAGAGAGATCACCAGCATTCTCTCTAGAGAGAAGGGAGGTCTCCAATGACAGAAAAGTCTGTGCTTTTGCTGTGTGCTGTGCAATGCCACTTCTATAACCATTAAAGACCCAAATAAAAAATAAAATACAAGAACATTTACTCAAAGGAGGATAACAGTAACTTCATTATTGCTGAGGGTACAGGGACTAAGACACATTATTGGTGAAATGTGATTCATTATTTAAAAAAATTTTAAGGGCACTTGTTCTTTGACGCAGGAATTCAACTTTTAGGGTTTTATTTCACAACTATAATCATAGGTAAGATCAAGAATGTTTTTTTGCAGCCAATATTTGAGAAGATCTGAATGTCCAGTTTAAGAAGAATAGTTGAATAAATTATGGGTTGGGGACACTAGGAACTACTAAGGTGGTATTTGAAAGAATGCCTTAAATCTACACATATTGACCTGGAAAGTTATTTATGATACATTAAGTAAAAAAGAAAGCTGCAAATTAATATGCAAATGCCATCTTTTTATTCATCAAAAATGAAAACAATCTTGTGTAACTCTTTATGCATTTGTATGTTTATTTATGAGCAGAGAAAGGTGTCAAAGGATGGTGTTAATTACCTCATGGGCGTGGGATGGAAGGGAGGAGATTCAATGAATATGTATTACTTTTGAAATAATGAGTAAGAACAAATAGGTGGGTAGCAGTAACTACACAAAAGGTCCTGGTTATAATTTTATTTCAAACACATACTAGTTTTTTAAGAACTCAAGCAACATTGAGTCCCTGTAAGTATTACACAGTGAAATAAACTAGGACTGCACAGCATCCAAAAAATGGAATTAATTCATATGACTCAGTGATTTTCATATGATAATTCATATGACTAGAATTAGTGATTTTCAACCGGTGTGCTGCACAAATTTTTAAAGATCATTAATCAAATTAGTTTCAAAAGAAGTTCAAAACACAGTAATAGTATTCTTCCCCCCCCCCTTTTTTTACAAATCAATATAATTTGTGTGCTGCAGAAGTTTAACTATAGGTTCAAGTGTGCTGTGAAATTAAAAAATGTTGAAAAACACTGCTCTAGATATTTCTATGTGTTTGGATGCATGACTCCATATATCTGAGGTATTCAAATAGTGGCTGAATACAACACAGTATCCACCATCGTGTGGCATCACAGAGTGTACAATAGAAGAAGCTGATCTCTCTAGTAGGAAAGATCATCCATTATATTATGATGAACGAAGTGGTTATGGTTTGAATTGTGTTCTTGCAACAAAAAGGTGCATGAAATTCCTGGCTTGCAAAACCCTTGAATGTGAGCTTATTTGGAAATAGGGTCTTTTTAGACATATAATCAAGTTAAGTTGAAATCATTAAGATAGATCCTGACCTAATTTTACTAGTGTCCTTGTAAGGAGAGAGAAATCCGGACACAGTTGGAGACATGTTGGGAGAACTTCATATGATGTTGAAGGCAGAGGTTGGAGCTATGTAACTACAAGCCCAGAAAGGCCAAGGATCACAGGTAACGCTGGAAGCTGACAAAGCCATGGGACAGATTTTTCCCTAGAGCCGTCAAGTCAGAAAGGAACTGGAAGACAATAAATTCCTTTTTGTTGGTGGTAATTTATTACAACAGCTTGAGAAAACTAGCCCCAGACTCAGATACATTGCCAGAAAAAGAAAAAAGGAAAGAAAAGGTAAGTTTTATCAAAAGAACCCCTATATAACCAATATATGACTAGCTATTCAAGTATTGTACTTACAAATGTTTTCAGAATAACACACAGGGGAGAGAGAAAGAGAAACGCAGAAATGAGAGACAAAGCTACTTAAAAATACCATCAACATCTAATTATGTATAATATCCGGTAATGTTTTGAAAAGAATATTCAAAACTTCAATAGGATATAGTTTTGCAAAAAACATTAGCAAGAACCTAGTTGATTGACAGTTTTTGCAATTACGTGATGTTTGATAATCATCTTGCTTGCATCCAAATATTATGATACTGTTTTCCTGAACTGAAGGTTTCTATTTAAGTAGGCAATAAAATGGTGAGGAGAAAAAACCAGGCTGGTGGTGTGGGGTATAGGCCTTCGAGGGATGGTAGAATCATCTTAGAAGTGACCATTGTTACTTACAAACATTAGCTTTGTCCTTTAGTTACTAAAGCAGAAACATATATGTTCTATCATATTTGTTGTAATCTTCGTCTACAAAAGGTATTGCTATTTTTTGCTTCTTGGTTAGTTGGAGTGCTTCAAAGCCAGGGCAGCAACTGCTTTTTCTTGACAGTATTTCAGAAACTTAATTGCACTAGCAATGAACTTAGTAATGACATGTTCGTAATTGTATAAACATGGGGATGGGAGTAGAGGGTAGATTTATCAAGCTCTAATCAGGTTAGTTGTTGAAGTGATTCACAGGATGTACAATATGGAAGGCTGAGGCTGGTGCCCTGTGTGCAAACCACCTCTTTACTTCACGAACCACTCCTGATGCTGAATGTAATAAAGCCAGATCCATGAGAGGAAAAAGGACAGGGTCTTTGTGAGAATCAGTTGAACTGATTGAAGGGGGAAGTGCTATTTTAATATTACCTGATGGCCAACACAGCACTGACTATTCTGTCCTTGTGCAACTGGAGACTAAAATAGCCTGCCCCTGAGGACCGTATCTGTGACCTCCAATTCTCGCAATATAGAATTATTAATATCCACTACTTGCTTTCTTCCCAGGCATGTTTCTCCCTAAAGTCACATGTCACATGGGCATAATTTCACACCACAGATGAACCGCAAAACAACTTAAAGAGTATTTCAGGGGCACTACTAGGCGGGCGAATAGACACAGACAATCACAAATCTTGTTTTGTGATACGGCTGGTGAGCTCACAGGCTCAGGGAAAAAAATCTGGAAAACACTGTTATCCTCTCTGTCCTTAGTCACTTTCTATTTCTTTGGCTCTTTACTGTTTTTAAACAATAGTTCATCCTCCCACTTTTTTCCTCACCACTTTTTTCCTCTCTTTTCCTCACCACTGACTCTTCACTTTGATCTGCTTTTATTCCCATTGCTCTAATTAAATCTTTTTCTTGATGGACCAAATGATTGTCTAGTAAATAGAGTAGCTGCTAGTTGCTTAATCCTACGATCTTTTCTAGTCTTTGTTTCCCTGACTTTCTAACTCCATTTGGTGTTAATTTATTACCAGTTTCTCACATTTTCTGCTCTTTTTGCTCCCGCAGAGAATAATATCAGTCTGTTCTAGCTTTTCTCCATTATTGCTCTCTCTCCTCTGGCTCCAAAGGCAAGGTCCTCCAAAGTGATCCTCAGCCCTGGGCTCTGCTAGAGACAAATGTGAAGTAATGGAAGAGAATAGGTCTACAGTGGAGGTGTTCAAATCCTGTGTCTGAAACTTACAACTGCACAGAGAGAGAGCGGGAGAGAGATAGAACATGTAAGAGAATTTAAATAGTGTTAATTCTATTAATTAGAATTAATAGAGAGATAGAACATGTAAGAGAACTTAAATATTATTAACTCTAATAATCACTATTATTAATAGTGTTATTAACAATTCTATTAACACTATTTAAATAGTGTTAATTTGTTAACACTATTTAATAAATTAGTTAAATAGTGATTTAAATAGTGATTCTGTTGTTTCTCTAGATGAGTGTGTTCATAGCCATTCCACACTGAATATCTCTCAGTGCTGAGTATGGTTCCAGTGTTTACACAGTCAGAAAGTATTTTTTTTAAAAATTAAAACATAGTACTTAAATTTTCCTCCCTCCCTCCCTTCCTTTCTTTCGTCTTTCCTTCTCTCTCACTCCCTCTCCCCCTCCCTTCCTTCCTCCCTTACTTACTTCTTTCCTTTTTTTTTTTTTTTTTAGATAGAGTTTCACTCTTTTGTCTAGACTAAAGTGCTATGATGTCAGCCTAGTTCACAGCAACCTCAAACTCCTGGGTTTAAGTGATCCTCCTGTCTCAGCCTCCTGAGTAGCTGGGACTACAGGTGCCCACCACAATTCCCAGATAATATCTTCTGTTTTTAGTAGAGACGTGCATCTTGATTTTGTTCAGGCTGGGCTCGAACCCGGTAGCTAAAGGGATCCTCCCAGCTTGGCCTCCCAGAGTGCTGAGATTATAGGCATGACCCATTGCACAAGCCCTTACATTTCTTTATCTGAGGTTCCAATAAAGAAATAGCAAACAGCTCCAGGCTGGTAGAAAAACTGACTGGGCTGGAAACAGTGAAGGCAAGTACTGTATTAACTTAATAGAATAGTTTAGGGTCTCTAGGGTGCTTTTGACTCTAAAAAATATTCACTGAATTTAACATTTTCACCCCCTGCATAAGATAAAATGACATTGACCTTGAATAATTTACTCCATGTCCCTGAAGTTTAGAATACAAATGTCCTTCAGGTTATAATCAGGTTATAATGCTTTCTTAAAACACTGCCAAACATCTCAATCTGGAGGAGCAGGTTTTTTGTAACCTTCTAAATATTTTTGAACTTTAATATTTTGATGAAATTTTACAGAAAAATTTCAGGTATAATACAAAGCATTTTAAAGTATCCCTTTTGATTTTTTAATTAGCCTTTTGCCATATTTGCTTTGTCTCATTTTGTATATACATAGATTTATATATACATATAAATACAAACATATATAATACATAAAAATATGCTGTGCGTATTTCTTCCTCGGTGATTTTTGCACTGGTGGCTTGAAATTGGCCATTGTCTGAGTATTTACACAACAGAAATAAGCAGATATTACAAACCAGGGCTTTTGTTTATTTTTCCTGAAGAGGTATTTTACCAGAATACCACTGCCTTCAACCCTAAATATTTTGTGACCCTAAGAATGAAGACATTCTCTTACATAACCATCCTCTTTTTCCTCACCACTGACACCTCACTTTGATCTGGCTTTTATTCCCATTGCTCTAATTAAATCTTTTTCTTGATGGACCAAATGATTATCTAGTAACTAGGCTAGCCACTAGCTGCTTAATCCTATGATCTTTTCTAGTCTTTGTTTCCCTGACTTTCTAACTCCATTTGATATTATTTATTACCAGTTTCTCACTTCTTACAGTAAAATGACCAACTTAAAAAAATTTAATGCTGATATAATGCCAGTATGTAATATAATTTAAACATGGTCTATGGCTCTGATCAAGGCCTTCACAGTTATTTCCCCTCCTGATTCAGGATCCAGTTCAGGTTCACATGTTATATTTAGTTGTCACAACTCTTCAGTTTTTTAAAACTGGAATGATGCTTCTTCCATTGTCTTTATGGCTTTGACGTTTTTTGAGGTGCAGAGGCCAATGTTGTGTAGACTGTCCTTTGCGTTTGGTTTGCCTGATGCTTTCCTGTTATGCTTTGTCAGGAAGATAATTTAAGAGACAACGTGTGTCCTCAGTGTATGACATTAGGAGATAAATGGCATTTGTTAACTTTGACCACTTGGTTAAAGGAATGTCCACTACTTTTTTTTTTCCACAGTAAAATTAATTGTGTTTCCATTTGTAATTAATAATCATTTATTTATGGGATAGTGCTATCACGTAAAATCTGATATGACACGAAATATTTTAGTGCAATAACAAGAGACATAAAATATGAAAAAGCAGTATGAGTTTTACTCGTTCTGAAAGTTTAAATATTACAAGTTTTTGTTGTTCAAATAGAAAGTTAAAAAGTGAAAACACAAGCTGTGAGCAGTGTGTTTGGGAATTTTCCTGTTGTAATTAGAGGCCTTTACTTGAAGTGTGTATGTGTGTGAAAGGGAGGAGAGAAAGGACCGTACAGCATGGTACCCCCATAGTTGCCCCTGCTGCCAGCATCCCAAGAGGCTCTCTGGAACCTCAGTTACTTCATCTTTAAAGTTCAGGAGAGAGCAGGGGAGGTGGAATTAAATAATGACAGTAGCTAACATTTATTAAATGCTGTGTACGTGCTAGGTACTCGGCACATGGTAGGTCATTTAATCCTATGAAGGAGGTACTATGGTCACCCTCATTTCACAGATTGAAAAAAGCGAAGTAAGGAAAAGTTTGGAGATGACAAATGTTAAGTAACTCATCCAAGTTCATGAATAATAGAGCCAGAGTTTAAGCCCAAGTAGTCTGACTCCAGAATCCATGACTATTCTATTATTCCCTTAACTGATTTTCCCCCAAATATGAATTCTCTTCTATTTATTTCATTTTACACACGTGTGAAGTATAGAATAATCGATGGTCATGTATCAGAGTTCAAGAGACAGAGCTGGAGTATGACTTCTAGAGGACCATTTGTCACATCCCACTGCCCTTCCCATCCCTCCAAAAAATAGTTTTGGTGTCCTTACACTATTGACATTTTGGGCCAGATAATTCCTTGTTATGGAGAGCTGTCTTGTGCCTGACAGGACAGCCAGCCGGACCTCTGGCTTCTACCCACTAGATACCAGTAACACCTACACTTGGGCTATGACAACCAAAAATGCCACCAGACATTCCTAAGCATCCCTGAGGGCAAAATCTCCCCACCAAGGCACTGCTGTAGGCTGAGCTGGGTGGATTACCCAGTGCTGTTAGCAGCTAAGTGTCTGCCCTTGGTGGCTGTGTCATCCTAAGTCACAGTCATTCTGGGTCTAATTTCCTTTGCAATTAGATGAACTCTATTTTCCGAATCTAATATGCATTTCTAATGTGGAGTAAAATGAAAGGACAATTCAAAGTTTTAGCTCTTCCTTTGCAGCCGTTTGAAAAGCAAACTCTCTTTGCTTTTTGGAAATGTCCTGGGATCAGAGTCCAACCCTCAGGTTTTGCTCTAATTTCCACTCTACCTTATGTGCTCTCTTTTGGGTCTTAACTATCATAGCCTTAAGGATTCTGTCCTAAATCAGAAGTCACAAATACAAGGCTGACAGAGCCAGGCAGGTAGGTAAGAAATGTAGAATCACATCCAGAAATACTGAGGTCCACAGAGAACCCACGCGACCCACGCGCAGGCCCTGACTAGAGGCTTTCGAATCACATTTGTGAAATACAAAGGTATCTCTGCACCACAATTGGCCAGTGGGCAGTGGGTATAGTGTTGTATACAAACCCCATTGATTTTTGTATGTTGATTTTGTATCTTAACAGCTTTACTGAATTCTTTTATCAGTTCTAAGAGTTTTGCTGGTGGAATCTGTAGCTTTTTCTGGGTGGAAAATCATGTTGTTTACGAAGAGAGACAATTTAACTTCTTCTTTTCCAATTTAGATGCCTTTTATTTTTTTCTCTTGCCTGATTGTCTGGCTTGGACTTTCAGTACTATGTTGAATAGGAGTGGTGAAAGCAAGTGACCTTGTCTTGTTCCAGTTCTCAGAGGAAAGGTTTTCAGCTTTTCCCTATTCAGTGTGGTGATGTTAGCTGTAGGTTTGTAATATCAGGCCTTTATTATGTTAAGGTGTTTTCCTTCTATGCCTACATTATTAAGAGTTTTTATCATGAAGGGATGTTGAATTTTATCAAATGCTTTTTCTGCGTGTATTGAGGCTATTGTACATTTTTTGTTTTTGTCCTTCATTTTGTTGATATGATTGTTACCTTTATTGACTTCCTCCTGGACTAAATTAGTCCCCTGGACTAAAATGATCTCTAAGACCTGTTTCAGCTACAGATTCTTTTGTTTCTGCTGAACAAATGAACTCTTTGGTATTTTCCTTTATGAAGAGCTTCTAAACTTGTAGATACCAAACCTGAAAAGGTCCAGAAAGCACATTTATTTGTAATTCAGCACTCTAACAATGTTAGTAAGAATACTGAAAGTTAAAGTTACACGTTTGGTTTTTTCTTTTCACCAACCGAATGGCTCTTGTTACAGCTTCACAAGTGGTGAGAACGTTTTATACTGTCATTTAAACGATGTCACAGAAAATCACACTCATGATTCATTCATTTATTCCATCAACAACTGTTTATTTAGCTCCTAATCTTTATCACTTTAACTGTGCTGGTTTAATGTTTTTCTACGGAGTTGGTGGTCATATGAAAGGAAAATAATTTGTCAATTAGATACTAAAATAGCTGTTTCAGGTTTGTGGATGCAGTTTCTTTCTCCCAATAAGCTCTGCGTTGTCATCAAGTACAGGTATTCATTTTTAGTGAGAGGGGAAAGGAGGAGAGATTTGCAACATTCTTTACATAGGTCCTCACTAGAGATTGACTGTGCCAATGTGGGGACCCAAGAGTTAATTTCAGAAAGCACTTAAAATCTGATATGAAAAATTTCTTTCTAGAAAAAAAGAACAATATCCTGAGGCAGGCAATTATCTGCTGAAATGAAAACAGAAAGACAAGCCATAGGATAGCAGCCGAAACCTCAAAGAACAGAAATATTTATCAGTAGTAATTTTAAAATAAAATAACATAAAATTAATCTCAAGGTCCTCCAGGATTTTCTTTTAATTTATTTCTCTTGATGGCAAAAATTCTGCCAGTCCAAGTTGTGGGCAATTTTATAAGTGATGCAGGAAACAAGGGCTTTTCCTTTCTTCACGATTATCAGGGAGAATTGAAAAATACTCTTTAATGGAAGCCCAGATGTATTTATTGTGATGCGTAGTGACTTTCTGGAATGACTGCCCTTTCTGAATGCTAAAACCTAAAAAGTAAGGGGATAAGGAAGCTATGACTAATCGTATGTAATTGCCATAAATTGGAGCCGCACAGCACTGTGGAAGGAATAATTACTTTGGGGGAGTTTATCACCAACAATTTTAAATCCACAGGGACACCAGTGAGGGCAGTTTCCATGTATGAGCACAATGACAGGAATTAATGGCTGTGTGATGGCTGCTGGATAAGGACTGGGAGAGGGGAGAACACTATTTCAATTCTGAAACTGGAACTACAGCCATGGAAGAGTTCTCAGAGATTGGATCATTCAATCTCCTAAGAGCATAGGAAAGAAAATCAAGGTTCTGAGTGTTTAAATTAGTTGGACAAGACATACAGCTTGGTCTCCTGAGTCTTTCCACCCCACACCCCCCCAGAGATCTTTATGCTTCTTTTGTTTGCTTCTCAGGATGTCCAGCGGCCTCTTCTCTTCACATAGATCCGCTGTTGGAATGCAGAACCTCACTGGTTAGTGACATCAGCCTAGCTAAAGCTGAGAATCAACCTGCATCTTTCCAGTGTCAGTCCTCTGCCATTGCTGGGGCTGTACCCATCACTGAAGCATCCACCATATGGACTACTTTACTATGCACCACCATACAACTTTACTATGGCAGAGATGGAGGGATATAATTTATGTTAAAGTATGATTTTTCTGTCTCAAAAACATTCAGATCCTAGTCTTTAGGATTTCTGAAGGTACTTATATTATGTTTTTCTATTTACTTAGTGCCTTCACATCTCCCGGGTTGATCATGGGGGTTAGTGAGGGCTGATGACATTCATTTTATCCATCTAGTCCCTCAGAATCAGTGGTGCTCCCCTTGGGGCTCAAAACATCACAGCTCATGAGGACTATTGATGTTTTTCTTCTTCTTTTCCATGATAATGTTTATCAATAATATCCATTTAATGGCATCTAGGATGCAAAACATGATTATAAAAGTGGGGAGCACATTATAGGCTGTAAGATACATTTTATTTTGCTCAGTTTAAAATAAAAATGTAGAGTCTCCAGGACCAATTTTGAAATCATTTGGTTATGCATATGTAATCCCTGGAAAGTATGACATATTGAATATATTGGATAAATATACACTGACATTTAAATGTGACGGTCACTTATTTTGACCTACAAAATCTCGAGTTAAGGATTTTTACGTTTTTATCATACAATTAGACAGTAGAGAACCATTGTGCATGGTTTTCTTTTATTTTTTAGAGATTATAAAATTGATACAGACTGGCTGGAGAATTTTGAAAATTCAGAGACATAATAAAGAAGGCAAGGAAAAAAACTCACTCATGATTTCACCCCTTGGAGTACCCCAGTGTTACTAAGAAGTTTTAAAATCAATTCAGCATATTTTACTTAAGTTAATATTGCAAGATTCCTGTCTTTCTAGGAGGGGAAATGTATAAAAACTGCAAATGTACTATGTTAAATAACTGTACTGGAGGTAAGGTTATTTATAAATAACTTACATTGCCATATAGAGGATTTATTTAGAATGTTAGAAGTTTACATAAAAAGATAAGAAGATAGCAAGTGGGGCAATTGGATGTCAAATAATTTAAGTCTGAGATCATCAAGTGTCAGAGGACAGCTTTCATACAGCTCTGTGGGCTGGCCAGGGGTGGCCACATATTTAGGTCTGAGAGTTCTAGCCACCAAGTTGAAAAGAGAAACCTGGGTGGTTGCATGGTCTGCAAAAATATGCAATGTGCAAAATCCATAAAATACATATGGGCTCTATGCTGATGTCCTGGACAACAGACTTACGATATGTGCATGACAAGATTTCCTTGTAAATTATTCCTTGACAGAGATAGATATTCTCTGGCCAGGAAATAATTCATGGACATCAGTTCTACCGGCAGTCGTGGAAGGTGGTGGGGGCCGGTACATAATCACTCACTCCCTTTGCTTGTCTGTTTGAAGGCCTGGAGACTGGTCGGTTACCCTGTGGGCAGACCAAGCCGGTGTTTAAGGCACCAGCAAATTATATGCCTAAGAAAAGGAGGGACATCTCTAAAGAAATTGTCTAATCAGAAAACCAAGGAAAAACAGATTTTTGTTTTCAGCGTTCATTTGTGTCTTATGTGATTTTCAGTGATTGGCTTATTTCTGTCTTTGAACAGGAGGAGACAGCACCAAGCAGTAGCATTTCAATACTTGCTGCCTTTAAAGTATTAACCTGGTCCTGAGTCCAGGACATATCTTACACTATCTTACACTGTCTAGAGAAATGGAAAATATTTGCTCTTTTAAGAATTGTTCTGAATGTTTTTTCTTTAGGTAAAGTTTTGACAAATGCTAAGTGTCAGTGAGCTTGAGATTATGCTTCCTGATATGTCCCAGGAGTAGGGATACCCTCAGACACGTGTTCTTTAAGAGACCCTAGAGATGGGGGTGCAACAGGTGGAAAGCAGCCCTCTATCCCCTCCCACAACCCACTTCTCCAAGAGAACCAGCAGAAGACCTAAAACAGAGCCATCATTCTTTCTGGACACTCTTTTTAATCTACCCCATAGTACAGATGGATGGATTCTTTAGGCTCTCACATACTACTATCAGTAGACCAGATTCACTGTTACTGTGCATTAAAAACTTTCATGGCACATGTAACTGTATATCCTACTTTGTAACAGCCAAAATATAGCCATTGAGCCCCCACAGAGCCCAATGGTAGCACCTAGTAGGGATGTCTACTGCTCAGTGCTGTTTACACTAGTGGGACAAAAGATGGGCAGTGGAAGTAAGGAAAAGATAAAGAATACACGAGAATAACAAATCGTGTTATTAACCAAGCTGGAAAGAATTAAGCTGGGAAGGCATTCTGAAAAATGTAAGTCATGATCTGTGTTTTGAATGTGATATTACATACCTAACGACTACACGGAGATCAACTGTCCAGAAAGCCTATTCATACCTTTAATTTTAAAACGTGGACACGCATAGCACAGAGTTGATATTTTATGATGTATGTTTATAACTATGCCCTAATTATGTCTAACAAGCATGCTGTTAAAACCTGTTTTGAGAGAAAACTAAAAGAATTAACTCAGTTTCTAGAATTGATGAGATTTGCAATTTCGTTTCCAAAGTCACTTATTTTGAATTCAACCTCTGTGTTCAGTGAATGATGCAGTCGTTTAAACAATTATTCAGGAATAGCTTACTTCAGAGAAGCAACCTGGAATATGTCGTCTGAGATGGAAAACATTTTCTCATCAGAGAACTCTATATTCATGATTATAAAACAAAAAGAGGCACCCGTTGCCAGAACATAGCAAGGCACAAAAGCAGACAGGTAACCTAAAACAGATTTCATTAGTACTGAAATTAGTTGCGTAAATTTGATGCCACTCATTGCCTTTGCTGATTTTAATTCCTGCTGCCTGTTTAATAAGTTAAATTAGGATGGCAGAAGGGCACATATCCTTGGTCATTTGTTGGAATTAAAAGAACACACACACATACACAACTAAGTGATTAATTTGTTGCTATTTTGTCAAGTCAATTAACTTGAAAAGACTCCACTGTCAGGGAATGACCTATTTGCCAATTCGAAGGTCAATGCAGACAGTCAAGCATGAACGACTCTGGGGGTGCAGGTCCATGGGTCGCTTTATATTTAGCATTGTAATTGGCTTTTCTTCTTTCCCTTTATAAATTGTATGAAATTTGGAATGACTCAGGCTGCTGACTCCTTTGCAGGCTGGTTTTATAGATCAGAAATTCCTAGTTAGGAGTGAATATATATCTGTGCTCAGCTCATTATATTTGCTTACAGGGTCAGCCTTACCCATGCAACAATTTGGAAGCCACTGATTGGGTGACTGAGGAGCAAAAAGAAATCTCCCTTATCCAGGGAATTAGCAATAACATGGCCTTTGGGTGACATTGTGCTATTCGAAAATCAAAAACAAAAAGCAAAACCTTTGAACCTCATTTTCCTCATCTTTAAAATGGGGGCAGCGGTCCCTAATTTTTGAGTCATTTGAGGATAAAATAAAAGAAATCAAATGAGCACATTATCTACAGTAAGTACTCAGTAAAGTCTAGTTATTATATCCAGAGAATTAGTCTCCCCACTAATCTGTGGCCATCCTAGAAAGGACAATCTCTGACTGAAATGCCTCCTGGGAAGGGTTTCACATTAAGCCCTGAGCAGCCTTTTATTTGTGTGAATTCATTTATCTGATCCTTTCAATACAGCAGCGGAGAGTAAACTCCAAGGCTCCTGTCAAGAACACCAGGGTTGACAGAACAGCCTTTGAGTCTGTGAAAATACTTCTTGGTAAAAAAGAATGGAGACGAGGCGGTGCCTGTGTGCTATTTGATTTTCAAATAGCACAAAGGTGTAGGCTGCCAGCCCCATATGCCGGAGGTGGTGGGTTCAAACCCAGCAGCACTGGCCAAAAACCACAAAATAAATAAATAAATAAATAATAAATAAATAAATAAAAAAGAATGGAGAGTCACAGGAGGGATGAACACCAGGGTTGACAGAACAGCCTTTGAGTGTGTCCCTGGGAGGTCACAATCCGCCTCTGTCAATGGGCTGAAACCAGGGAAAATCCAGAGAACAGCCAGGGGATCTGGGACGACAGGGAGCAGGGGACTGTAGGGACATGGAGTAGGCGCCAGGTATGGTTAAGCCACTAGTTCCAGTGGTCTGGAATTGGTGGGTGTTGTTAAGGATCAGCTGCTTTATAAGCAAGTACTTAAGAGGCAGCAGTTACTGTACGTCCTCAAAAGCTCTGATCCTGGCAGTGGCGAAGACTGAGGGCAGGCTAAATTATGGAGGAAATGTACAAGGCACCCTGTGATGGATGGGGGGCCTAGCTGTATGCTGAGAGAAGTAACAAGTGCCCTGAGGAGGGAATTCTTCCCATCTCACAAATGGTGTAACAGCAGCTTTGTCCATTAACTTGTTTTTTTTTCCCAGAAATTACATTCAGGTTAGAATATCATTTCATCCTATTCTATAAACTTGAAGTGTTAAAAAATTCAAGTAAAATCAGTCATGCCTTTGTTGTTTACTCCATTTGAGGGCATTTCTCCATGTCTTCATTCACAAAAGGTTTCCCCCTTCAATAACGGTTAGCCTGTACACATGGTTTGATTGACAAAGAATGTGATTTGATGCTGGGACTTCAGTAACGGGAGTTGCTACTCTTTTAGGTATCCGTCCTACAGAGGCTGGTCCAAGTGGTGAGGTTAGGTATAAATACGCACTTATTACTGATTAAACAGGCAAAAATATAGTTAGAGGCCAAAGGGAACAGATTGGTAGTCTCAGATTACAAAAAGTTAGGCCTATGTGTGCTGGGGGTGGATAAAATGCTTGTCTCAGTCTGTTTCACATTGTTTGTAAGGAAATATCTGAAGTTGGGTAATTTAAAAAGAAAAGAGGTTTATTTGGGTCACAGTTCTTCAGACTGTACAAAAAGCACAGCATCTGCTTCTCAGGAGGGCTTCAGGAAGCTTCCAATCACAGCAGAAGTCAAAGGGGGAACAGGTGTGTCACATGGTGAGAGAGGGCGCAAGAGAGAGTGAGAGGAGGTGCCAGGCTCTTTTTAACAATTAGATCCCTTGAAAACTGATAGAGAATTCACTCATTACGGGGAAGGCATTAAAACATTCAGGAGGGACCTACTATCATGACCCGAACACCTCCCACCAGGCCTTAGCTCCAAACTTCCACATTGGGGATCAAATTTCAACATGAGATTTAGAGGGGAAAAATACCCAGCCTACATCAAATATATATGTGTGTATATGTACACACACACTCATACATACACACACACACACACACACACATGTATCAGTCTTTTTTACTGTAAGTTCCTTATGGAGTATCTTTGAATATTTAGTGTTGAATATAGTGTTGGCACATAATCACCAATTAGCAGATGTTTGTAGAATTAATGAATTATATCCTATTTTACAAGTAGTAAAAGTGAACACAGAGACATAAAGTGTTTACAGTATAGTCTCACAAAATACAGCAAAGTAGGCACTATTGCTGTCATCTCATATTACAGTTGAGACACAGAGAGGTGAAGTAACTGGTTCAAGATTGCACAGTCATGGGCAGTAGTGGGGTTTCAGCCCAGGCAGTGTGGCTTTCGCGTCCTTTTCCCTGTTATCTGTGATATGCAGATACAGAGCTCAATGCTACAGCAGAGCTGAGTTGGTCTGAAGGAGACCCTGCAGTAGTCAAGCCAGTCAGTTTATGAGGATCCATATAATAAAATTAATTTTCTGGCTGTGTCACTTTTCACTTTCTCTTGTAAAAACACATAGATGTCAGATATGATCCAATTTAAAATACAACCTTATGAGTCAGATATAAAATTCATTTTAGTGGATCTTCAAAAATAGGTAGTCAGCTTCCAGAAAAGCCAAAACTGAGGTACCATAAGACCCTGTGGCTCCTGACACAAGCCCATGTGGCCTATGCAAAACGACTCTTAAGCTGCTATATGCTGGGCATGGAGCTAAGTGATCTGTATCCATTGTGTCATTTAATCAGCACCAAAACATCCAGAAGTCAATGAATTATTCTGTTTCTAAATAGGAAGACTGAGACTCAGAGAAGTTGAATGACTTGCCCAAGGTCACAGAGGTATGGGGTAATACAGTCTGGATTCAAACCCAGTTCTCTCTGACTCAAAAGACCAAGCTCTTACACACCATTACACACACACACACACACACACACGTTAGTGGAATGTATTTGGTGTGGGGGTTCTGTAAGTTTCAGAAGGGGAATAGCAGAAGAGCATAGCCACTGGTCACTCTTGAGGACAGGTGAGACCTAGCGTTCTCCAGCTTGCAGGTGTTGGTGGAGACCTAGTTGCTTATCACGGGGGGATGTTCTTTAGTTTTTTGATGAATAGCAGCAACAATTTATTTAAGAGTGGTCAGTGACCTGAGTGAGGGGCACAATACAACAGGGACTTTACCTAACAAGCACAAACAATGTAACTTAATCGTTTGTAACCTCATATTAATCTGAAATTTTAAAAAAAGGAGAGTGGTCAATGAAGAGCAGGCCAATTAGTACACAAGGACGTTTGGGACAGGTAATTAGGAAGCGGCAGGGTAATCAAGGTCTGAGTGAAGGCGTTGTGTCGGGAGGGGAAGGAAGCAGGCAGAAGAATTGCTCTCCCCTTAACAGGGACAGGACACCGACCTGAATTTAAAGGACAGGAAAAGAAGCATGGAGAAGGGTTATGCCTCACAGAGAGCAAGTCTTTCCAGCTATCAGAAGGCTCTTTTGCCATCATGAAGGGAATAGCATTCTAAGAAGCTTTCATTGTCTGAGTAGCATGATACTGAATATGGATGAATATGTTCATGGTCTGAGTATTTCCAAAGTGGCCACAGATTTGAACTCAGTTACCTTTCCAGTCTTTCCCCCATACCTTCCTTCAACTGTTCCTCTACTTTAGCCAAATTGGAACGTCACTAATTCCTGACCACATCAAAACCCTCCCACCTTTTAAGTGAGTTCAGTTAAACCCAGTTCAATATCTATCTTTAAGTCTCAGTGTAAGAATTTAATCTATGATATTCCTTTTTTTTTGCATTTGTGTTATTCTTGATGCTGTTTTAAGAGCTTGGGTTGATTCATTTATCATTTATGGAATTTATTGCTTACTACAGAGATAGACATAGGTAGATTTTTTCACTATAAGTGGCAAGTACTAAGAAGTGTGTTCTAGGTTCTATGAGACAATGGAAAAGGGTCACTCCCCACCACTATACTCCGTTATTTATGGGATGTAGGCACAGAAGAGGGTATATCCTGTTATTTCAAAGGGATCATTAAGAAATGAGTAGTATTTTTCTGAAAAGGGGTTAGAATAGTAATAATCTATGTGCTGGGCATGTTAAGTGATTCATATACATTGCATCATTTAACCATCACAAAAAAATAAAAATAAAGAATTCAATGCCATTACATTTTTCAGATGGGACTTGGAGAAGTTGAACAACCAGCCTGAGGCCACAGAGTTAGTAAGTAAAAGAGCCTGGATTCAAATCTAGTTCTCTCTGACTTTAAAACTCAAGTTGTTAGACATCGACACACCCACCACACACTCACACTCACTTATGTGGAATTATTTGGCACAGTGTTCCATCTGGTATATTTTTAAGTTTTGGAAGAAGTAGAAAGTAGAAGAGGAAGAGAAATCAAAGAATAGAAGGAAATAATTTTTGATAAAAAGGAGAGTTAGTAGAATTAGTTTAGTTTGCCTTATTCTAAATTAGCTCATGCCTGTAATCCTAGTACTCTGGGAGGGCAAGGTAGGTGGATTGCTTGTGGCCAGGAGTTCAAGGTCAACCTATGCAAGACTGAGACCTTATCTCTACTAAAAATGGAAAGATTAGCCAGAACATGGCAGGCATCTGTAGTTTTAGCTACTTGGGAGGCTGTGGCAAGAGGATTGCTTGAGCCTAGGAGTTTGAGGTTGCTGTGGGCTATAATGATGCCACTGCACTTAGCCCATGCAACATAGTGGGCTCTGTCTCAAAAAAAAAAAAAAAAAAAAAATGGAAGAAAAAATTTTAAATTAAACTCATTTGTCACAAAAGCAATTCCTATAATATTCTGAAAAACAAAAGAAGAAAGCAAATCTCAGTCATCATTTTTAAGGTAGACTGTGGCCTGAGGCAGGAGTAATCTGTGATAATGACCTGTGGAGTGGTTCACCTTTCTTATGCAGCCAAGACTTCTAAACTATTAATAGTTCAGTGCTCTGGGCTTCAGGAGGCTGATGGAGGATCAGTGTCTCAGCACTGATCTGGACTCCATTCACTGAAGCTTTGTTACCCCCAAACAACTATCCAGAAATTATCCTGATCCTGTATTCAGGTAGAGGTTTGGTACATTCAGGAATCAAAAGATTTTCTTCAGACAAACTTGTTCAACCAACCTAATCTAGGATGAGAATTTACCTAGGCAATTGGGGACCAAGCAGTTACCCTGAGTTTATGTACATTGAAAACAACAGTGCATGTATAATGGACTATTGAGGGAATAGTCTAGTTGCTATTCAATGGAGAATGATTAGCTCATAACTATGATCTCGTTAGTGGACATCCGTATAAAATAACACAGGGTAATTTTTTAGAGATATGCCCTTTCTATTCAATTCCTAGAGTATGTTTTTTGGTGTTAGGTGCTGATCTTGATGCTGAACATCAATAATGCTGGGACTTAAATCCAACTAAAATCATAGAGTTTGTGATGTTTTCATGTAGCTGATCTCATTGAGCATTCAACTAATTTTGTGACCAATAGATGCTTGGTTCTATTTTCTTAAATTCACAATACTAAGAAGGGTAAAGGTGTTTTAGGTTATAAGTATCATTTTTCTAATGCTGGAGGCCTTGTTATAAGTGTACCCATCACCCAAATAGTGTTCATGGCATCCATTAGGTTGATTTCCACAAAGTGTTCCTTCCTTCTGTGCACATGTGTGCTCATTGGTTAGTTCCAATTTATGATCCTTTTTCAAAAGTAAGAAAGAAATGACTTCAGTGTTTTTCGTGTTGTTATATGTGTTTTGGGTCTTGTGATTCCCTTCTTTAGTTTCTAAATTCACAAAAGTTTGGTGATGATGCCTATTCTATTACATTGGATTCTGGCACCTTTCTAAATCAGGTGACCACTGTCAAGTTAATTAATCAAAATCAAAATAAATGTGAAACTCTCACTCAGTAATTAGAACTAAAATTTAGAATCATTGATTTTAATTCCATTTCCTCATGCTTTCTATTTTCTTTTACTTTTTTCTTTCCTTGAGATAGAGTCTCATTTTGTCACCCTGGGTAGAGGCATCATAGCTCACAGCTGCCTAAAACTCCTGGACTTGAGTCATCTTCTTGCCTCAGCCTCCAAGTAGCTGTAATTACAGGCACCTGCCACAATACTCAGCTATTTTTAGTTGAAATGGGGTCTCGCTCTTGCTCAGGTTAGCCTTGAACTCCTGAGCTCAAGCAATCCACCTGTCTCGGCCTCCCAGAGTGCTAGGATTACAGGCATGAGCCACCTCATCCAGCCAGCTTTGCATTTTCTTTGTCACTATTTTTTTTTCCCACCATGACAGAGTAGCTTGTACCAAAATAATAGAGTTTTCCAACTCCTACAGCTGTAGGTCATAAAATGTTACGACCAAGCCACAGGGTTTATATGGAGTGATAAAGTACCATCTGAGTGTCATGTTTCTCTTCATCTAAATATTTAATTGGCTGGCCAATTTAAAAGGAACTGAAAACTGCATGACCACATTATCAAACTGTTTTCTTCTGCAGAATGTTATGATTGCTGTGTCTACACAGAACCCATGTCTAACATGTTTGAATAGGCAATTCTGTTCTCCACAGTATTCGAGAAGCATAAACATTTATAATGAAATAACATATGCTTATGGGACATGTGTGTTTACACTGGGAACATTTCTATTAGTGCATACAACACTCATGTCTTTCAAAAGTTTGTGGAGTCCCTAAATACAGCTCAGGGTTTTAAATTCTGGCTATCACCAGAATTTAAATTCTCCGTCTTCTGGCTATCACCATATTTTAAATTTTCTCTTTACTGCCAAGCTTTTTAAAAGAGAAATAGAAACTAAGTATTCCTACTGCATAATTTTTTCCATTAATTCCTCAATGAATTACAATCTGGATTTCATTCTGTTCATCCTCTTGCCAAGGTCATACATGAACTCAGGAGGTGAAGCCAGAGGACGCTGCTGAATTCTTGTATTTCTGATGTTGCTGCAGTTTTTGACACAATTTATATGTCCTATTGAAAATGTCTCTTCCCTTGGTATAGATGTTGCCCTTCTCTCTTGATTTCTCTTTTTCTTGTCTGACTGCTCTAATTTAATCTCATTATTGAGCTCAATGTAGTTGGTCTACCCTTTAAAAGTCGATGATACTGAAGATTCTGTTGTTGACCTTTACTTTTCTTACTCTATTCAAATTTTTATCTGTTCTCATGCTTTTAATTATCACCTCTGCAACTGAAGACTCCAAAATTTCTACATATTTTTGTGTCTTTATCCTAGACAGCTCATTTAGATTGCAGATACGTATTACTAGCTGATTACTGAAAATTTTCACACAAATACTCCATCAACTATCCCCTATGTCAATCCATTTATTCATTTACCACAGCCTTTTGTATATCCCACATGCATCATCAGCTAACATCAAAACCAACCTCCTCATTTTGTTTCATAACCTCTATTTTATCCTTCATTTTCTATCTGGTGACAGGAAATGTCATTTACCTAGTTATATGAGTTAGAAAACCTAGTGATTTTGGGTTTGTGAGGATTGCTTGAACTCAGGAGTTTGAGATCAGCCTGAACAAGAGTGAGATCCTCTTTCTACAAAATATTGAAGAACCAGCTGGGTGTGGTGGTAGGTGCCTGTAATCCTAGCTACTTGAGAGGCTAAGGTAGGAGGATTGTATCAGCCCAAGAGTCTGAGGTTGTTGTGAGCTGTCATCATATCACTGCACTCTAGCCTGGGCATCACGATGAGACCCTTCTTAAAAACAAAATGACAAAAATCCTGGTGATGAATTTGATTTCATGGCAAACTGGACTCTCCATAAGGAGAACCCCTGCTATGGTAGTTTTTAAATCTTTCCAGGTGTTTCTAAATGCATAGCTAGAGCTGATAGCTGTGCCAGAGCTTCACCTATTTTAGTGTGTGCAAGAATCGCCCAGATCCCTCAGCAACTTAATCTCCCTGAATTGCAGATTTTGATGAGGGAGTTGTGAGTTGCAGCCAGAGGATCTGCATTTCTAAAAAGCTCCCAGATGATGACAGATGCAGTTGTTGTTGAAAAGACTTTGAATGTTAAGACTTTCCATCAGCAGTCTTTTTGGCACCAGAGACCAGTTTCATGGGATACCATTTTTCCAGGGTTGCATGGGGGGCCAGGTAGGTGGAGCTGATGCCATCCATGGAGGGTGGCTGCGCCTTAAATAGATGAAGCTGCTTCGCCTCGATATGCATGCCGCTCACCTCCTGCATTGAGGCCGGGTTCCTAAGTTTCCTGGAAGACAATTTTCCCTGGGAGCAGGGCTGGGGGCATGGGAGAAACGGAGTTCTGTGGCCAGGCTACCAGCAGCCTGTGGCCAGTAGCACAGTCCCCGGGTTGGGGACCGCAGCTTTAGATGGTTCGGTGATATCACCGAGCCCCTCTTAAGGTTTGTTCGGTGGAAAGTCTGGACCATGTCAAAGATAGAGTGTGGATTATTTTGCCCAGGCATTTAGCTTTTTGGTAAATTTGGTATTAGCTATACCTTTGTCTTTTTTGTACAGCTTCCCCCCTCCACCCAACGTGTGATAAAGGGAGCTCAACGTGGGAGTAAGTCAAGTATTTCCTTCAGTTGGGAGTAAGGACTGGTGAGAGATTTCACATTAGTCTATGAAGAACAAACAAGGAAACATGAGTGCAAATGCAAAGTCCAAAACAGCAGCCACAGCCACTCCTTCCAGCCAGAATGGAGCCAGTGACCTAAGGATGACCACACAGTGCCTGTACAGCATATTTTAACCTCTAATTCTGAATTGGAAATGGACCAGGACTTTGGCTGTAGGATTTCAAATCACTGTAGAAATGACCCTGTAGGTGCTGCCTTTTCCTCTAGCTCTCTCCTCAAGCCATGCCTCTTGCCCTTCATCCAAACGATTTATACATCAAAAATATGTATCATCAATTCACAGGGCTCCATTCTTTTATTCAAGCATTTCGTTTGCTTGGAACACTTTCTTCTACATCCTACTTATCTTCCAAATTGCATCTCAGATGTCACTATAATCTGAGTTAGATGTTCTTCGTGTGCTCCCACGGTGCCCTTTATTATCTGTGTGAAAGCATACTAATGGTTTTGCTTTGTACATTTCAGTTTACTTGCCTGTCTCTCCATTAACTGTGAATCCCTTGAAAAGAGTATTCTAGAGATTCAGTGACTAATGCAGTATGTGACACAATGAGAGATTTGAGTAATTTTCTATGGAATCAGTTACAGCTAGTGTTGAAATATAAGGGGAATAAATTAAGTTAAAATTTATTTCTCAATCTTTAGAGCTTGATGCATCTCTAGGTATCTTTTCTGTAATGCTATAGTCATATTAGGTGGCAAAATTAGAGTAAATTAGGATTAAACATGAATAGAGAAGTATAATTTCCATTATTTATATTGGTATATCCCTGGATGGTTCAATGGTCATGAACTCAGGCTTCCTTGTCTATTTCAAGTCTCACGTATTTTGAAGTTCTCTAGTAGACAAAGTTTGTAGCAGAATTATGATAGGAACTTTAGAGTTTTCTAAGAAAGGGGGCTTAAAATATACCATGAGCTTTTATTTCAAAGAGCTCAATGTTTGTCTAAGGAATATGGAATGGGTTCCCTCATAATGGTCAGTGGAGCCTCAGCTCCTTGTCTCCATTTTTAAGGATATTCTCAAGTCTCAACAACTGACGCTCAATGTCCAGCCTGGTGTTACTGAACTTGGCCTGAGAACCTCCTCACACGTCATACACTGCAGACCACTATTAGCCTGTATAATTAAGAGTTGGCTAAGTCTTCCCCTTCTGAGATGTTGTGATGAGCTTGAAGGATTTGGAGAGAAATTAGGTAATTTGGATAACTATACAAATTCTTTTTTGAGATTAATCAGATTAGACTGTAAGCAAAGATGCTTTTAGAACAAAAGATTCCCAGGCAAGCAAGTTTTCAAAATGGGTTTTTGTAAAAAAAAACTGTCATAGCTAAACTTGTACTTAATCTTATTTTATTAAAGAAATCCTTCAATGAAATACATAGATTTTTAACTTTTCTTCCCTTCCCTTACCATGAGCTATTGACAATTTACCTACAGTCACTTAATATTATTAAAATCAATACCTTCAAACAAAAGAGACTGTCTGTTAGCTAAAAGCCTAAAGCAAGGAAAGATGCATTGAGAGTGTCACATCATTGTGTGGGTGAAATTTAATTGGCTTGAATAAAATTGAAATGCATCTCATCTTTTGTTCATTTAAAAAAAAACCCAACCATTTAATTGGTGACTTAGACATGGCTTATCAGATTCAGAAGATAACACATTTTCAGAGGTTTAAAATTCAATTTAGATGCAACCAACTGGTTTTCTAAATATTCGAGAAGGTAAATGGTGCTCCATCACTTCATATGCTCTAAAGGCTGTTTTATTCTGGACTAAAAATGCTGTCCTGCATTGAGCCAGTTCTTACCAAGAAAATAGCTATGACTTTCCTCTCTATTGTGAATATTCCTCCATGAGGAGGAAGTTCTTAGACATCTTTATTCAAAGCTGTGTTCCCATTTAAGAGCCAAGCTTGATGTATATCAGACACTCAATAATTAGATGTGAGCTATGAAAGTGCCCCTGTTCCCCACTCCAGGGTGCTGTGGGAGTGTCAGTTGTCCATGAACTCTTTAAGAGCTTTAGCTTTCCACAAAGAATCAGCTCACTGAGTTGCAAATATAAAGCAGAAAGAGCTCCATTTTCTTCTTATCTAGTGAAAATCCAAAATAGGAAGAACTGCATTTTTCAACTCACCACAATAATGGTCCCTATTTTATTAATATTTCATGTGCATCACTTCTGAAGCCCTTAGGGTAAAGTTCCAAATCCTCTCATGGCTTCCAAGTTCTTTCAGAAGTTGCCTGCATAACTCTCTAGCCACACCCTGCACCACTTTTCCCTGTTTGGAGGTCCTGCCAAACAAGTTGACTTTGTATCCACTGAGGTTTTCATTTCTTTAAATATTCCATTTGGTTCCTCTAAAAATAACCTCCATTTCCTTTCTCACTCTGTTCAAGTTTTTTTTCTTTAAATTCTTGAACATATTTGTAATAGCTGTTTTAACACCATTGTCTGCCAATTCCATTATCTTTATTATTTTTGAGTCTGTTTCTATCGACTGACTTTTCTCCTGGTTACGTGTCATATTTTCCAACATCTTTGCACCTTTTGATTGGAAGATATATTTTATTTTATTTTTTTGGAGTTTTTGGCCGGGGGTGGGTTTGAACCCACCACCTCCAGCATATGGGGCTGGCACCCTACTCCTTTGAGCCACAGGCACCACCCAGAAGATATATTTTGTAAATCTGACTTTGCTGAGTGTCAGGATTTTGTTGCTTTAAGGAGTTTTTAACTTTGTTTTGTTCTGTTAGGCAGTTAAATTCCTTGTGGTCTAGTTTGATTCTTTTCTGGCTTATTTGAAACTTTGTTTGGAGAGGTTTAGAGTAACCCATATCTATGGACAGTTCAGCCCCACTATTAAGTTCAACCAGAAATCCTGGTCTTCTATCAGTTCTTTGAGCATGTTATATTCTTTCTCATTTCTGTACAGGTGTCCTAAAAGTTGCCCATAAAATCGCCACACATAGGGAAAATGAAAAATTGTAGCTAAATGTACCTTTATTCACAAAAATATAGTATGTAAGTTGACCACCTAAGGGACTGTAGCAAACTGGTCAACATGCAGAGGTGGTCAACAGAAGGAATTAGGCCTGCTCTACTGAAATATACATGTGGTGTGTGAAAATGGGCTTGAGAATGTGGTCAATGTAGGGTCAACTATGGAGGCTCTACTGTCGTCATCACAAAATTTTACAAAGAGGTGGCCAACACACAGGGAATATTTTTTGTAAAATTTTATAATGAATATTTTGTAAATAATGGTACATTTATCTACAATTTCCATTTTCTCTATGTAGGGTAACTTTATGGGTGACCTTTGGGACACCCTGTATTCAGCACATTCTGACGTTGCTGAGTCTAAATTATCTTTCTCTTGTTATATGTGTTCTATGCCCTCTATCACACTTTGAACTTCCTCTTTTGAAATTAAATGTATAATCACATATTTAATGATTGTTATTCTTGCTAGACTGTAAACTCCAGGACAGTAGGAGTGATTAGCTGTGGGCAGCTGTCATTTCACACCAAACAAATGAGACGTATTTTAGGACTAGTGCAAAGGTAATTTTTCTAATAGGGACATGGTCAATAAAAATATGAGTCAGTCAGGCACCAACACACCTACCAGGATGAAGGGACTAGAAATGCTATTTATTTCCTCTGCTAATAATTCCTTTCCCTCCCACACGTTCTTTTGAAATGTCTACTCCTACAGATCCTGTTGAATATGCAGTGACTCATTTGACCCTGTCTTCCTAACCACAACTGACCAGACACAAGGATAGACAAGTGACATAAGGTAAGTTAATTAAGTTCTTCATTTCAAGAATCTAGTTAGGTTGAGGTTTTTCTCCTTGAAGCAAAACTATACCTTCACTGGGAGTGAGGCTTTGGGCAACAGGCCCAGTAGAAATCTGAGTTGTCTCACAGAACATCATTCCTGGAGGTTACACCCAGGTAGATGAGTTGTTGATGCCGACCAAGTCCAGAACGGGTTAGAAGCTAGGTGTAGTGAAGGGAGGCAGGCAGACCACGCATATAAGTGGAAAATACAAACAAAAATTCACTGTGGTAGCTCTTGGCATAAGAGCTTCCCTGGTACCATGTCCAGGGAAGCAGAATTCACGTGAGGGACTTCAGTCCTCTGGATAATTAGCTACATTAGTCTCCCGGGGCTGCAGTAGGAAATTACTACAAACTTGATGGCTTAAGAACATAGACGTGTGTTCTCCCAGAGTTGTGGAGGCCAAGAATCTGAAAGTGAAGGCCAGCAGGGTCAGTTCCTTATGGAGGCTCTGCTCCTCTGCTCCATGGCTCTTTCTGGGCTTTTAGCAGCTGCTGGCAATTCCCAGCATGTCTCAGAACATAAACGCACCCCTTCAGTCTCTGCCTCCATCTTCACATGGCCTTTTTTCTCCATGTTTCTCAGAAATATCTGTGTGTTTCAAATCTTCTTCTCCCTTTTCTTATTAAGGACATCAGTCATTGGATTAGGGCCTAAATTCAGGATGACCTTATCCTGAGATCCTCAATTATAGCTACAAGGACACTATTTTCAAAGAAGGTCATGTTCACAGGTCTGGGGTAGTTAAGACTTGAGCGTGTCTTTTTGGCCCATTATTCAACCTACTGCATTGGTAAAAGCAGTACTGAGTCTTAGATTAGAAAAACAAGGGATGCACACAGTGCATCAAGTATGCTCAGGCAGAGAGAAGGAAATCAGGAGTCTAAATTTAGGAACTCAAAATCAAGGTCACACTGCAGTAAATGGAATGGAAGCTTAGCTACTGTTCTAGGAAGGCCCTTTGACATTCCAACAGATTAAAAACAGACTGTCAAATAGCCTGGGACACAGATAAATTCACCAGCTGCAAAAGCAGGGATGGTACGTGAGCCATAATAACAATAATTACTAAGTGGAGTGATCTGGAAGATATAGACTCAGCAAAATAAAACGGAATCTTAAAAGGAATTAAGTTAATTTGCTTACAGTTTAGTTAGTAGTTTGCATAGAAATTCTAACCAGCTCTTTAAGTTTTCTCCTTTGTATATTTGATGAATACTTTCTCTCCCGTTCACATGAAATCTGACTTTCTCCCTTGCTGAACCACAAATGGAGGAAAACTGTACATACAGCTCTTCAGTTAGTCTCATCCTGGGTTATGCAGAGCAAACTGGAAATAGCTTAGAAGACTTTAATAATTTTCACTGATCTTTTCCCATAAGCTTTTTAGCATTTGAATCTTTTTCTAAAAAATCAAATAGTTTAGTATACAATAAAAAACATTTATCACAAATATCATCAATTCCTCATTTTCTCAGCAGACAGAATTTTCCTGAACATTAAGCTTTTTATTCCATTTTTAGAACATTTCCTAAGCAATGATGTTCCAGTTTAAAGATATTAAAATATGCTCTAACACGCGCAGAAACATATGTCTTGTTATTCCAAATCTAGTCTTTTTTCCTACTGTTTTCCACAAAAATGGGGAGAAAAAAGTTCATGGAATTGAAACAGCTTAATTTTTCTGTGGATGAGTATTGCAATTTGGAACAGATGTGGGTATTAACGACCATCTGAAGTCAAGAACTGGTGGGTCAGATGTCTACTCAGAGTTGCAAAAATCACTTCCTTCAGATTATGATGACATTCTTGTGGCCTTCTGTATCCAAATCGTATGTCATTTGGCATGCTATGTCTGTTCAAATGACAAGCAGTTCTCTGTCCTTTAAGAGCAATATATCTCTTCAGCTGTAGGTGATGGCTCTTGGTTTGGTGCTTGATGAACCACAGCCTTTGGAGTCTGCCTGCACAGGAAGCAGTGATAGCTGGGGTTCTGGCCAGGTTTCCCACTGCCTCAGAAAATGACCAGCTGCCTTTTGGGGTAGCTTAAGGAAACAGCTCTCTGATGACTCACCTGGAGGTTAACAACTCTAATAAGTGCTACATCTGATTGGGTTCTATGGTGTCATCACTGGCCTTGAATCCAGAGAAGATAAAGGCTTTGAAATCCTGACAAACAATCAAAGGGTCACTTTCTCACCTCCAAGTCAGTTCACAGGGAAAGAACCAAAGAATGGGCACTTCACAGCGGCCCTTGCATAGTGCTTGCATCTTTTTGATTTTCTCTCTCCCTAGATACTTTAGAAAGCTTTTGGAAAATGCATTTAATCTATTTCAAAGGTCACAGCAACAAAGATCTCTGGCTATATCCATGGTTGGTCAGGCTTTAAACCTTCAATCTTTGTGGGTTTTTTGACATCAACTGCAACAACAGTGAAGGAAAATTACTGACGTTCAAGGCTGCAGATGAAACAGAACAGACTGTGTGTGTGTGTGTGTGTGTGTGTGTGTGTGTATTAGGTTGTTTAGAAAAAGAGTTCCCTTATTTTCTGAATTGAATATCAGTTTTGTTGTTTGACAAGTATGAACTACCTCATAGGGACAATGAGATGGAATATTTGAAATCAAGGATAGTATGGATAAATTATTGTCAAAACCATGAAAAAAAAAAAAGTGTGGATAATTTGAGATGTAATTTCTGTACATAAAAAAAACCTTGACTTAATTCAAATTTAGTGAAAGCTAAATAAGGACTGTATGTGTTCATAGTCTGGGTGGACTGTTACTGTATGTTATTGCTTTTTCTTCCTATCAGTCTCTTCATGGTGTTAAGAATATATAATAAAAGGCAGCTTTCAAAAGTGCCACATTTCCTTAGCCAACCATTAATAGTGGGGAAACACAATGCCTGTTTGCTAATCAAATGTAATGAGTAGGTTAATGAAAAACACATTCCAAGTTCACGTAAGTAATGATCTTGATTTTATCTTTCAAGTCACTAGGGATGATTTGACAAGCATGTGGCTTAGGGTACTCAGTGATATGAATTTAGTTAATTTGCTGAATTTCTTTCCCAGGGAAACTGTGCAAATAGTGCTTTTCATTTCAAATGCTGGAATTTTTCAAAATTCCAGTGTTATTAAGGGTGAGAAACACAAATTGAGAGATAAAGAGTTGGTGAATATCTTTCGCCTATTAGACTGATGAGAAAGCTAAAATATAGCGAGGCCATATGTTTGATCTGTGTTTATTATTGAATTAAAATAATCAGGTCTCTCTTGCCTTCAGCTAAATAAAAACTAACACTGATATTAATAATACAGGCTCAGTGCTTTTTATGAATTATTGCAATCAATCTTGAAGTAACTCTGTGAGCTAGATTCATAATGTTATCCCTAGATTTAAGGTAATGGAACTGAAGATCAGAAAGGTTAATTAACTTCTTCATGGTCACACAACTAGTAATGGGTAGAAGCAGGATTTGAAGTCAAACAGTTTGCACAAGTTCTCTGAATCTCTCTGGCTCTTAGGCAACCATTTCTTAACAACCTATGTGAGGGTGGCAAATAATTACAGCCTTTCCATACAAGATTCTTGTCATAGTCTTAATTCATTATATGGCAAGCACAATGCTTTACTTTTCAGTACACAAAGTGTGTTGCACATGAAGGAACTTAAGAAAATGTTGGCAGAATAAACTTTGTTTTTTAATCTTGTTTTAAGATTTAACATTTCAGTTGTGTCCTCAGAAAAACATGGCAGACAATATCAAAGGATGTGCATGGATGAGGTGTTAGAGCCCCTGACCTTGTTTGCAGACTCTGAGATGAGAGTGTGGGAAACCTGCTGCCAAGTGCCCATCCTAGAAAATGGGAAGGTCAGGAAACCTAAATGTGGATCATCAGAGTAGGTGAAGAGCACTCTACGGGCAAGAGAAAGGTCAACTATTGCCAGTTCTTACTACCCTTCACAGCTGCAGGTGGAGTCAAGCAGACGCAATGAACACTGCTCTTAACTGAAGGAAACATCTAATGCCAAGACATCCTCTGTGAAACTTCAGAACCCAGATGATCTTGCTTTCAGTCATAATTAGAAATAAAAGTCAGTTAATTTATTTATTGTCATCATCTTCAAAGGGGACAAATACATTTTCGTATTCACAACAAAGTCACACCAAAACTCGCATGAGAATCTTGAGATTCACCAGCAGTTCTGATGTTTGGCAAGAAACAGATTCTGTTCATTAATCTTTCTCTTTCTGGTTCTAAAGAAAGTATCACCATGTGGCCTATTATGGATAAGATGCCTTGTGTCAGATTACATGTAATCAATGAACTTGAACGACATTTTCTCATTAATCCAATGAAAAGACAGCTTTATTCTCCTAAAGATACAAAATTGTCCTTCAGTTCACTTTTTCTACTAGTAACTTTGGTAAATTTCTTTTCTCAAGAGGCTTTGAAAAAGCTGGTGCTGGCAGCCCTGGGAAGTGTTGTAGGAGACATCAGAAACTCAGTTTAAGAAAAAATGACCCCCTCTTGGCATTTCAATAACAGACTTGCTTTTCATTTGCCAAGGAGGTCAGCAACCTTGTCAGTGGATTCTTTCTTTCTTTCTTTTTTTTTTTTTTTATTAAATCATAGCTATGTACATTGGTATGATCATGGGGCATCATACACTAGTTTCACATACCGGTTGACACATTTATATCACACTGGTTAACATAGCCTTCCTGGCAATTTCACAGTTATTCTGTTAAGAAATTTACATTCCACATTTACTAAGTTTCACATATACCCTTGTAAGATGCACCACAAGTGTATTCTCACCAATACCACTCCTTACACCCACCTCCCCTATCCTTCCTTCCCTTTCCCCCCTTTCCCCTATTTTTAGGTTGCAATTGGGTTATAGCATTCATGTGAAAGCCCTAAATCAGTTTCATAGTAGGGGTGAGTACATTGGATAGTTTTTCTTCCATTCTTGAGATACTTTACTAAGAAGAATATGTTCCAGCTCCATCCATGTAAACACAAAGGAGGTAAAGTCTCCATCTTTCTTTAAGGCTGCATAATATTCCATGGTGTACATATACCACAATTTATTAATTCATTTGTGGATGGATGGGCACTTGGGTTTTTTTCCATGACTTAGCAATTGTGAATAGTGCTGCAATAAATATTCTGGTACAAATATCTTTGTTATGATATGATTTTTGGTCTTCTGGGTATATTCCCAGTAGAGGAATTACAGGGTTGAATCGTAGGTCTATTTTTAGATCTCTAAGTATTCTCCAAACATCCTTCCAGAAGGAACATATTAGTGTGCATTCCCACCAGCAGTGTAGAAGTGTGCCCTTTTCTCCACATCCATGCCAACATCTCTGGTTTTGGGATTTTGTTATGTGGGCTACTGTTACTGGGGTTAGGTGATATCTCAAAGTAGTTTTGATTTGCATTTCTCTGATGATTAAGGATGATGAGCTTTTTTTCATGTGTTTGTAGATCGTGCATCTGTCTTCTTTAGAGAAGTTTCTCTTCAAGTCCTTTGCCCACCCT
>CAUYPK010012529.1:0-17256 GCA_963574355.1 Loris lydekkerianus
AATGTATCCTACCCCCTCCTCGTATCTTGTATGTCTGGAACTCTCTCAGAGTATATATATATATATATATATATATATATATATATATATATATATATATATATATATATATATATATATCTCACTGACTATGCCTAAAACCATGTATCACACAGACATTCATTGAATAAATAAGAAATTAAAGCATTAGAATTAAATCAGAATAATTTTATAATTCTTCTTCCTCCCTCTCTCAGACCTTTGCCAACTTATTATACAATGTCTTTCATTGTTATTTTAGCAACCAATTTATTTATTTCCTTTTTGTGATGACTCAGATTTTTAGAGGATAAATGGTAACTCAAAGCATAGCAGTTGTAAGAAATACTGGGGAGTAGGGGTAAGGTGGGAAAGAAACTAATTAAAGTTAATACAATTACAGTATAATAGAGCACATGATTTAAACACCATTAGGTCCAAATGTACTGAATCATTTTGAAATAAGTCTGAGATTTGAACATTGTTCCTTTACTTTGACCAGTGGGAATGGTCATGCTCATGCAGCTAAAGGACATTAATAAATGGGGTAATTTACTTTTCAGAGCAAATGGGAAAAAAAGAAATGCATCCTAGTATATTCTTCCTCCAGTATAGGTCCCTGGAATGCTTTTGCATGACATTTGAAAATGTATATTAGAATTTCATCACCTAAACTGCTGGGGCCAGCTACCTGAGGAGCCTCCAGATGTCTAAATGGAAGTAAAATACTCAATAGGTGTCCTATTTCTGTATCCTTAGCGGAGTATATTTGCTGTATTGATGTCAGTGCTTAGTAGAAGTAGAAAAGTCAAAAACAGGTCAGGGAGAATAGAAACAGATAAAGAAAGCCTGTCCTGTGAAGACAAAGGAGATTTAGGAGTTTAGTTAGAGTTCTGATAAGAACAGAAAGCAGCACACTTGAGTTGGTAAAGTTCGTGGTTAAATACAAGTGTTACAGGAAGATGAGACTGTGCTGTGGATACCTCTTTGGAGAGCTTTAAAGACTCTTAGTCTGTGGAGGTGTTTTCCCTCAGTGAAAGGATAAAGGAGAATGATGTAAAGGCAAATCAGTTGGATAATTACTTTGAACAACTTGAATGTTGGTTGACAAAGATATGCTGAGTGTTCTCATCAGAAAAGTGGCTTCAAAAAGTCATAGCCTGTCACGATGTCTAAAAAGAGGGGTTTTGATGGATAGAGAAATGAACCAGTGTTATAACATTTTTAAAAATTACCCTATTGAAGTTCTGGCATGGATGTAATTATTACAGCCATAGGAGAGCAGTTTTATTCAACTAATCTATAGTCTGACTGAGGCTTGTTATCTTAATGGTGCATTAGAGTATGGTGACAATGAGGTCCAAAATATATATTCATTTTCCATATAATCTCTGATTTTTACTCACAGATTTCATCTGTAATCTTGACCAGCCTCTGGAAAAAATATAGTGGTAACTTGACGTAACATGGGATGTTTCACTATGGCACATCCTTACGACTTGAGAAATATCTTAAGATATATGACTTGCAGAGAACAGAGCCTATATTAGTTAGGACAGGGTCAGTGTTGCAGTAGCATGCAAGATTTCAAATATCAGTGTCTTAACACATCAGAAGTCTATTTCTTAGATTTTTGGAGTTCACTATAGGTCCAAGATGACTCATAAAGATAATTATCCCTCATATGATGACTCTGCAATCAAGAGTGACTTTGTCTTTGGTCTTGCCATTTCAAGGCCCCCTTCATGATTGCTATGGCAGGGAAGGAGAGGTACTGGAGAATTGCACATGACCTTTTAATTGCCTCAGACTTGAAGTGACAGGGTATCAATACTCACATTTTTCTTAAGGCTCCACCCTACTGCATAGTAGCTGAGAAATTCAGTTTTCCCCTTCTGTTGTCAGAAGGGGAAGATAACTAGATATTACTGAACAGTAGTATATCAGACACAATATTCCCTTCAGAACACCTGATTTTATTATAGCTATAGTGAACATCTCACCCCTCTCAAGCAATCTATAGTGTCTTTCTGCCTTTGCTAACTCAGAATTATCTCCAAAGCATTGGAAGGCTCCTCAAACCACAGAAAAGTACAGCCTGGGAAGATGACAGAGTTAAAATGCTTGAGGCTAACCTTCAACAAATGAGGAATAGGTCAGTGGATGAATGCCCCAATCATTCAATTCTACAGAGGGAAAATTCTGAAGTAATTTCTAAATGGTTTCTTTCAAGGTCTCCAGCAGGATTGAGTTTTAGTTGTTTACAGGGTAACTACTTCAATAGAACACACTTTATTGACTTCTCTCCCTTCCTTGCTTCTGAGCTTACTTGGGTTCATTTGGATCTCTTTCCAATAAGTTATCTAACCTAAGTTCTTACCTAAGGCTTCCCTGTCAGGAAGGAGAACCAAAACTAAGACAATTAGAAATGCTTGTCAAAGAACCAGCATTTCATGGATGGAAACAATGGATAAGGAAGCAGGAGGCCTTGGGTCCCAGGTTATCTGCCATTCACTATCATCATGACTTTGAGTACATTAATTCTCATGACAGCCTCATGTTTCCTTAATCTTTAAAATGAATTTTTTGGACTAGCAAATCTCTAACACCATTTCTAGATCCAGTGCCCACAATTCTGTGACTAAATTCTGGCTCTGTTAACAGTTATTCAAATAGTCATGGATATTAGTGGTTCTTCATCATCAAAAGAGAAGAGGAATTTATTTGAAATATTAGCCAGAGGGTTTCCAATTAGATCCATGAAAAAGATGCTTGAATATAGAATTGTTTATTGGTGATTTTTAAGACCGAGATCATTGTATATATCTGTAATTGCTTCTAACAAGTACTTGAGTACTTTCCTGATTTTAATTCAGTGAAACTATTGTAAGTATGGTAAAAATCATTCACTAATAGACTGATGATTTGATTGCCCTGAATTGGCCCTTATATCCCTCCTTATTGATAAAATCAAATAGGCAGATATTAATATATTTACACCAAAGACATAGTTAAAATGACAACTCTCTAGGGCAGCGGTTCTCAACCTGTGGGTCATGACCCCTTTGTAACAATGAAAATACATCCTGTATATCATATATTTACATTACGATTCATAACAGTAGCAAAACTACAGTTATGAAGTAGCAAAAAAAATAATTTTATGGTTGCGGGTCACCACAGCATGAGGAACTGTATTAAAGGGTCATAGCATTAGGAAGGTTGAGAACCACTGTTTTAGGGGATATCTATGCTTAGTTCCTCTGCTATATTAGTAAAAATTAGCTAACATTCAGCAAATGCTTAGTTTATGCCAGATGTTGGGCTAAGCACTTAAAATAAATAATTTCATTAATCTTCACACAGGTAAAAGAACATTGTTATAAGATATGTTTTACTGGTGAAGATACTAAATCCCAGAGAAGCTAAGTTTGCTTTTATATGATCATATATGTATTAAGTGGCATAGAAAAAACTCAAAGCAAGGTATCTCTGATTTTATTGCTTGAGTATGTAACTATACTGCCAATCTGTTTTGACACTATCAAGTAATCATTATTGTTCCCTGTATAAGCTTTGGGGTCTTAGAAAAGTGTTTAACAGTAACAACAATAACATAAGACATGTTAAAAAAAAAACTTGTTTTTTTAAGATTTCACTTATTAAGGCAGGAAAGTGCACCATGAATTTAGATAAATCTTTAACATAATTAGGAGACAGGGGAGAAATTTCTGTTCCTTACCCACAGTTTTTTTACTAAATGTAAGATTATTGTTGTGAAAGTATTTCAAAATTCTAATTACTTGAATTTAGGGTTAGCCTCAGAAAAATTTTCCAAATCCCTTAAGAAAGAATTCTTTAAGTTTATACAATTATTTAGTTTTTTGCTAAATATACATTTATGCTCAGACTAAATTTTCAACTCCATTTGATTCCATAAATATTCACAAGTAAAGAGAGAATTCTTTATTTACTTACAAAAATCTAAAAATGTAAGTGGACAAACAAAGAGGAGTTCACTGATATATTTGCTACCGTGATTTCACACTATATAAATGTTGAATGGGCTAAAGCTCTTTTGTGCTGAGCAGGTTATCTGAGGAAAGAGTGGTTAGATAAAATTTATGTGAAGCAGGCCTTCTGTTGGTCTGACAGAGGCCTATCTGTGTAGAAATCACCTTTTAAAAAATTCCTCCTCAAGGAAGTGTAATTATCTTACTTGTAAACTGGAAGCAGGCTGATTGTATATGCCTTTGTTTTGAAGATTGTAAAGAGAAGATTGCATTTAAAGCCTGTCTAGAGTCCAGGAGAGACAGCTGGTTGAGATGTTTGTGCAAATACTTTGTAAAGTGTAAATTTATGTTTATAAATGCTAGTTTTAATAAGAACAATTTTCCATCTCTTTTGGCATAAAATGCACATAGCAAGGTCTTGGATTTTGGTGGAATGGCAAATGGCCCTTCAACTTCCAAAGATCATCTTCTTTTTTGGTATTGAATTAGAAGGATAGAAGGAAGAAAAAAATGGCCAAGACAGATACCTTTCCTGACTAGTAAAAGTGGAGCCTTTTATCTTTTTATGGTCAATTTACATTTAAATGGAGAGACCCCTTAGTGCTGATGGAGGTGATGGAGAAAATGGTGTCTGCATCATGAATAATAAACATCAGGGGGAAATGTCAGTTTTTCAGCCTACTAGCACATGGTGTTGCTATGACAACAGAATGCAAAGTGTTCTCTTAAAGGGAAACATGACAATTTGTTGGAGATAAAAGCAAAGCTCACCAAGCACAATATGTTTAAATATAATCTTAGATTCATCAAAACCAAGGATATACTAAAAAGAATATACAGTCTTCTGATTTTCAAGGAGATATAATGATGAGATTTGCCTTGCTAAGGATACTGAGGAAAAACATTAAGATGGAACTTTTCCATTCTTCCACCTATTCTTAAAACTCACAGGACCACAGCCATTAGTAGGCCCATCTGGTGTAGAGCCAGAAATTGGCACCAAATAAAGATAGATTCTTTTAGTTCTCAGACATTTAGGCAGGCTGTGTTTTAACATTCTCACTGCATACATAATTTTTCAAACTAAGCTCATGTTAATTATTTTTTAAACCATTAAACATGGCTTGAACTCAACTAAACTGAAAATTAAAATTTTCCATGTTATAAGGTGTCTCCTGCCTATCTGTTAAAAGAGGTAATGCTGAGACATGGTTAAGGAGATTCCCACTTAAAATTCTCTAAATGTAAGGAAAAGAATTTCCCAGTGGTGAAAAGAATATATGCTATTTACTCCTCTTAGCCTAGATGGGGTTCAGATATTTGATGTTGTCAGTATTAGCTTAAAATTGCCTCTTGCTTCTATACCCAGATAAGATGGTTGTAACCCACAGCAAATATCATCAAATTGATCATAATCCTTGTTTTATGCCAAGCCTGAAAGCAGTTTTAGCATCTTTCTCAACATGGTGCTTTATTTATCACTATTTATTGTTTGCAACTGGCCCAAGTGATGAAACCAATTTGCTATTAATAACTCCGCTTGATCCTGTACAAACAACTACCACTCCTATATCTCATTCTAGGTTTGGGAACTCAAAAAGTGAGCTGGAGTCCCCCATCTTCCAGGAAGCTTCTCTGGTTGTTCCGGCCCACACTCATTTCTCCTTCAATGGAAATATTTTTACCTTTATACATCTTTACCTTTAAGCCTTAGTTGTCTCATGGGTCTTAATTCCCTTTCCAAATATATGTTTGAGATGTATTTCCAAATGACAGAGTCATCAACATTCTGGTTTATTCCTCTTTCTACATAGCTATGATATTGGAATATCAGGCCTCCTGGTTTAATTTTCTTTCCATAGCAATAGAGGTTGATGGTTATTAATGAAAGGGAAAAAGAAGAAGCTCAATGAGGCATTTCTTCATTTGTTTTCTTTTCTTGTTTTCTATTGGCTTTGTTGTCCATAGTCAAATTGGAAATAAAGTTTTTCTTTGGTGTTCTGTAGAAACCCATTATTCTACTTCCACATGTGAGACCTCATTCCTGTTATCACAGAAGAAAAGTTCTGATAAATTTTGGTAAGGGATTGTATGTTATCTTTCTGGAGGTATTTTGCATTTCTAAATACATGTCCAAAGCAGACAATACTTAACCCAAAGAATATACCTTCAGTGGAAGAATTCCAGGCACTGTGATTTATTAGGGAGGAGAAGGAGAAGATGTTTACAGACAAGATGGCACAAAGTATGACACTTGTGTAACCACCTACTGCAACTACACATAAAGCTGACACTGGTGAATGAATGGCACCTGTGCTCTTTCAATTTGTTCCATGAAAGCATAATGCCATTAGCTCTCTCAGTGGCTTGGCTCTCTGTGTTTGGTGATTGAGTGCTGTTGTCACATCCTAAACCAATAGGGAAAACTCCTATTGAAATGTCACTGGTCACACAGAAAGCAACAGAAATAAATTTATTACCTCAGTTTGAAGCTAGTCATCATCTATTACTATAGAAAAATAAAACTGTGTATTGGGTGCTCAGGCCTCAAATATGCCACTTTATTTGGTATTTTTTCAATTCCAGTCAACCATAAGCAAAATTATAAAGTACACTGTTGGGGGATTCTAGACTCTGTTTCTAGTTTTGGAGACATCTCATTGATTCCCAGGGTGTTAAGCACTTGCTCCTCTTTCCCTAGCAAATATGCTTCTCTTCTTTTACTGTAGGTGTCAGTCAATGAAATATCAGAGAAGAAGATGTCTTAAACTGATGTTCTACAAAATAATATTTGGTAAAATAGATTTCTGTGAAAAGATACATTTAGATACCTGTGTTTCCATAGTGCCTCTTGGAACTTTGCCATCCATATTAACGTATTAAGAGCTTGGAAATGTTCAACAGTAAAAAAAAAAAAAAAAAAAAAAAAAAAAAAAAAAAAATCTGTTTAACTTTGTGTAATCCCGTGTTTTGCTAAACTAATTTAACCCCTTTATCAGAAAACAACCCTTAAAAATCTCTCATTATTAATGGTCTATGGAACAAATTTTGGAGAATTTCGGCTCACAGAGTGTATTCTTTAGATTTCTTTTTTCTTTTTAACTGGCATCAAGCATAAAAGGATATGATATATTCATAAGGGTAGATTTGTAGCATTTCAGGTAATCTTTTTTCCTTTTTTAGCCATTGAAACTTTTCCAATGACCTTTAACCTTGAATTATAAAAGCCTACCATAATCAGGGAATGGCATGGTATAATAGAAGGTATACAGGTTTTGCAGTTGGAGGGATCCTTTAAATACAGTTAATTCTCCTTTTAGTTTTGTGGTCTTTTGCAGTAAATTAGTGTTTTTATAATTTCACTTTCTTTACTTGTGAAATAGTGATAATACCAATATATTGGGTATTGTTTTGAGAACTGAGATAACATATATAAAGTGCTTGGTACAATGAACATTTTAAATTTTTCCCCTTTCCCACCTTCATAACATAAAGTTGACCCTTTCTACCAGTGTGCTCCATTAGGAAAGGAATATTCCATAAACTTTATGTTTGCACTTACACATTATTAACTTTTAAAAGGAAAGGTCTATTTTCATGGGGAACTGAAAGAACAAAAGTTTCCATGAGTTGTAAGAACCATCTTCTTTTTTTGTACTATTAAATTCCAAGCCTCAAAAACCATTAAGGTATTAGGATCTTGCCAGCAATTGCTCAAGTTCTTGCTATTAAATATGGGATGCCTCACATACCATTTCAAAATATTGGCTTTAGCAATGAATGAATTATTAAATGTCAAATTGTTATTTCCCATGACAGTTTCCAAATGGACTGGGTCTGCACTAACAAGTAGTGAAATGTGCCTCCAGCTGCCTTGCAGCTGTGGAAGAAATGGATCACAACTCCAGTGGACTCATTTTACCTGGCAGCATAGTACTGGAAGGCTCACCCATCTGTCAACACACATTTCTTTTATAATCTCCACAAGCCCCTTCTTGAATTATTTCTTGTTTAATAAACTATCAAGAGTTATTCGGAGTAGTAGCTTTTTATAAGGACATTTCAAGTACAGTCAGCTCCTCATAGTTTACTCATAGAGTGTCCATGTTGTTGATTAAAATCAATTGACCCTATTTTCTTAACTTACCACCATTCTCTTTTCTGTTTCACCTTCAATCTAAGTAGATTGAAAAACAATAGGTTAATTAAATTAGATATAACCTAACAGTATCTGATCTTTCCAAGCAAAGAAAAAAAATCAGTTAGAAAATACTTTAACCTAAGTTATGTTTGTACTTCAAATAAGAGGATAATAATTTCATAGCTCAAGTTAAATTATTATATGTGTTGTTGATAAAGTTTGTCTGAGGTGTAGGTCTTTCCTCTGAAACATGGGACATTACCACTAACTCATGGCTTTCCAATGGTAAAAATACAAGCTAATGATTGTCCAGGTTGTTCTCATTAATTGAGACCATCTGGGATTAAATTGTCAATTGTTTACTATTATAAACACTAACCCTGTACAATTCCTTGCATCTTTAGGCATAAATATTTAATAGTGATCACTGAAAGATATTTTTGTTAATGTACTCTTCCCACTACTCTAACTAGGCACTGAGATAGGAGATTCAGTTCAAGAACCATTTGGTGGGGTTCATATCAAGATTATTTATTTATTTTTTGCAGTTTTTGGCCGAGGCTGGGTTTTATATTTATATATATATTTTATTGTTAGATCATAGCTGTGTACATTAGTGAAATCAAGGGGTATAATGTGCTGGTTTCATATATAATCTGAAATATTCTCATCAAACTGTTCATTGTAGCTTTCATGGCATTTTCTTCATTATTGTATATAGACATTTGTATTCTGCATTTAGTAGGTTTCACCCGAACCCATTCTAAGATGTACCATAAGTGTGACCCCATTCATTACCATCCTTCCACCCTAACTTCCCCCCTCCCTTCCCTTCCCTTTGCCCTTTCCCCATTTTCTTGTGCTATAGTTGGGTTATAGCCTTCATATGAAAGCTATAAATTAGCTTCATAGTAGAGCTGAGTACATTGGATACTTTTTCTTCCATTCTTGAGATACTTTGCTAAGAAGAATATGTTCCAGCTCCATCCATGTGAACATGAAAGAGGTAAAGTCTCTGTCTTTCTTTAAGGCTGCATAATATTCCATGGTATACATGTGCCACAATTTGCTAGTACATTCGTGGGTTAATGGACACTTTGGCTTCTTCCATGACTTAGCAATTATGAATTGGGCTACAGTAAACAATCTGGTACATATGTCTTTGTTATATTGTGATTTTTGGTCTTCTGGGTATAAACCTAGTAAAGGAAATGTAGGATAGAATGGCAGGTCTATTTTTAGATCACTAAGTAATCTCCAAACATCCTTCCAAAAGGAACGTATTAGTGTACGTCCCACCAGCAGTGTAGAAGTGTGCCCTTTTCTCCACATCCACGCCAACATCTCTGGTTTTGGGATTTTGTTATGTGGGCTACTCTTACTGGGGTTAGGTGGTTTGCATTTCTCTGATAATTAAGGATGATGAGATTTTTTTTTCATGTTTCTATAGATCATGCGTCTGTCTTCTTTAGAGAAGTTTCTCTTTAAGTCCTTTGCCAACCCTGAGATGGGATCACTTATTCTTTTCTTGCTAATATGTTTGAGTTCTCTGTGGATTCTGGTTATTAAACCTTTATCAGAGGTATAACCTGCAAATATTTTCTCCCATTCTGAGGGCTATCTGCTTGCTTTACTCACTATGTTCTTGGCTGTGCAGAAGCTTTTTAGTTTGATCAGGTCCCAATAGTGTATTTTTGATACTTGCTTCAATTGCCTGGGGAGTCCTCCTCATAAAATATTCACCTAGGCCGATTCCTTCAACAGTTTTCCCTGCACTTTCTTCAAGTATTTTTATAGTTTCATGTCTTAGGTTTAAATCTTTTATCCAGTGAGAGTCTATCTTAGTTAAAGGTGAAAGGTGTGGGTCCAGTTTTAGCCTTTTACAGATCGCCAGCCAGTTCATCTGGCACCATTTGTTAAATAGGGAATCTTTTCCCCACTGAATTTTTTTAATTGGCTTGTCAAAGATCAAGTAATGGTAAGTAGCTAGATTCATCTCTTGGTTCTCTATTCTGTTCCAGACATCTACCTCTCTTGTTTTTGGCCAGTACCATGCTGTTTTGATCACTATTGATTTATAGTACAGTTTGAGATCTGGTAGCATGATTCCTCCTGCTTTGTTTTTATTTCTGAGTAATATTTTGGCTATTCGAGGTTTTTTATGATTCCATATAAAATGAAGTATTATATTTTCAAGATCTTTAAAATATGACAATGGAACTTTAATAGGAATTGCATTAAAATTATATATTGCTTTGGGTGGTATAGACATTTTAACAATGTTGATTCTTCCAAGCCATGAGCATGGTATGTTTTTTCATTTGTTAACATCTTCAGCTATTTCTTTTCTTAAAGTTTCATAGTTCTCTTTATAGAGATCTTTCACGTGCTTTGTTAGGTATACTTCCAAATATTTCATCTTCTTTGGCACTACTGTGAAAGGAATAGAGTCCTTAACTTTTTTTCGGCTTGGCTATTGTTGGTATATATAAAGGCTACAGATTTATGGGTGTTGACTTTGTAGCCTGAGACATTGGGGTATTCCTTGATCACTTCTAAAAGTTTTGTAGTAGAATCCCTTGTGTTTTACAGATATACAATCGTGTCATCTGTGAAGAGTGAAAGTTTGATCTTTTCTGACTATGTGGGTACCCTTGATCACCTTTTCTTCCCTAATTACAATGGCTAAAACTTCCATTACAATGTTAAAGAGCAATAGAGACAATGGGCAACCTTGCCTGTTTTCTTATCTAAGTGGAAATGATTTCAATTTAACTCCAATCAATATAGTATTGGCTCTAGGTTTGCTGTAGATGGCCTCTATTTGTTTAAGAAATGTCCCTTCTATACCAATTTTCTTAAGTGTTCTGATCACAAAGCAATGCTGGATATTATGCAAAGCTTTTTCTGCATCAATTGAGAGAATCATACGGTCTTTATCATTTAGTTTGTTTATGTGCTAAATACATTTATAGATTTATGTATATTGAACCAGCCTTGAGACCATGGGATAAATCCCACTTGGTCGTGGTGTATAATTTTTTTGATGTGTTGTTGGATTCTGTTAGGATCTCATTGAGTATTTTTGCATCAATATTCATTAGTGATATTGGTCTATCATTTTCTTTCCGTGTTGGGTCTTTCCCTGGTTTAGGGATCAAGGTGATGTTTGCTTCATGCAATGTGTTGGGTAGTATTGCTTCTTTTTCTATGTTTTAGAAGAGGTTTAGTAATATAGGTACTAGTTCTTTTTTAAAGGTTTGGAAGAATTCTGACATAAAGTCATCTGGTCCTGGTCTTTTCTTTTTAGGGAGATTTTGCATAGTTGATGCTATTTCAGGACTTGATATAGGACTATTCAACATTTCGACTTCATTCTGGGTAAGTCTTGGTAGGTGGAGTCCTTCTGAGTATTGGTCAATTTCCTTCAGATTTACATATTTCTTTTTTTTATTTTATATTTCTAAAAGTAAAGTTTCTTGTAATATTCGTTAAAGATTTTTTGAACTTCTGAAGGGTCTGTTGTTATTTCATCATTACCATTTCTGATTGGTGAAATTACTCTTTTTTTTCTGGTTAGGTTGGCCAAAGGCTTATCTATTTTTCTGATCTTTTCAAAAAAGCAACTTTTTGATTTATTGATCTATTGTATAATTCTTTTGTTTTCAATTTCATTTAATTCTGCTCTGATTTTGGTTATTTTTTTTCTTCTTCTGGGTTTTGGGTTGGAATGTTCTTCCTTGTACAATTGCTTGAGATGTCCAATTAAGTTATTAACTTCCTCTCTTTTCGTTTCTTGAGGAAGGTTTGCAGTGCTATAAATTTCCCTCTTACGACTGCCTTTGTAGTAACCCAGAGGTTCTGATAGTTTGTGTCTTCATTGTTGTTTTGTTCCAAAAATTTAATGATTTCCTTCTTAATCTCATCTATAACCCATGTATCCTTCAGCATAAGGTATTTAGCTTCCATGTTTTTGTATGGGTATGTATATTATTGTTGTTGTTGAGTTTAACTTTTCTTCCATGATGGTCTGAGAAGATGCAAGGAATAATTTCTATTTTTTTTTTAAAATTTGCTGAGGTTAGTTTTATGGCCTTGGGTATGGTCGATTTTGGAGTATGTTCCGTGGGCTTATGAGAAGAATGTGTATTTAGTTTTTTGGGGACTAAATGTTCTGTAGATGTCTGTTAGGCCCAGATGTTGAATGGTTACGTTTAAATCTAAAATTTCTTTGCTTAGCTTCTTTTTGGAGGATCTATCCAGCATTGCTAAAGGGGTGTTAAATTCTCTAACTACTATGGAACTGGAGGAAATCAAGTTGCTCATGTCTGTTAGAGTTTCACTTATAAATTGAGGTGCATTCTAGTTAGGTGCATTAATATTAATAATTGAAATCTCATCATATTGAGTATTACCTTTAATAAATATGAAGTATCCATTCTTATACTTCCTTATTTTATTTGGTTTGAAGCCTATTGCATCTGCAAATAGGATTGCAATGCCTGCTTTCTTCTGCTTTCCATTTGCCTGGAATATAGATGACCATCCCTTCACCTTGAGTCTCTATTTGTCTTTTAATGTAAGATGCGATTCTTTTATGCAGCAGATATCTGGCTTGAGTTTTTGTATCCAGTCAGCCAACCTGTGCCTCTTTAGAGGACAATTTAAACCATTCACATTAATTGAGAATATTGATAATCCTTTTGAGAGTCCGGTGGACATTTTTAATCCTTTTTGTGACTGTGGAAGTTGGACTTTGATCAAAATTTTCTGGGTGGGTTTACTTTTGTGGTGGAGGATTATGGTGGTCTTTATGGAGAATAGGTCTGAGAATATCCTGGAGCGCTGGTTTAGTTATGGCAAATTTATTTATCATGTGAATGTTGTTAAAGTATTTAATTTCTCCAGCATAAATGAAACTCAGTTTAGCTGGGTATAGGATCCTGGGTTGAAAGTTTGTTTTTTGTTTTAGGAGATTAAAAGTCGATGACCATCCTCTTCTAGCTTGAAAGGTTTCAGCAGAGTGATCTGCAGTTATTCTAATATTCTTACCCTTGTAGGTGATGGTTTTCTTTTGTCTGGCTGCTTTCAGAATTTTCTCCTTCATATTAACTTTAATGAAATTGATTATGATATGTCTGGGAGATGTCTTATTTAGGTTGAGTTGTGCTGGAGTTCTGAAACTGTCTGCTATCTGAATTTCAGAATCTCTTGGCATGTCTGGAACGTTCTCTTTCATAATCTCATGGAAAAGAGACTCTGTGCCTTGTGAAGCCACTTCATCACTTTCAGGGATCCCTATAAGATGAATAATGGTTTTCCTTGAATTATCCCAGAGCTCTCTGAGAGTGTGATCTGTTTCTGCCCTCCATTTCTCTTTATTTTTGAGAGTTTGTGAGCTTTTGAAAGCTTTATCTTCAATGTCAGAAATCCTTTCTTCTGCTTGCTCCAGTCTGTTGCTGAGGGATTTTACTGTGTTTCTCAGATCTTTGTGGGCTGCAACTTCTTGTCTCAATGTGTCAAAATCTTTGTTCATTTGGTGTTTGTATTCTTTGAATTCTTGAGACATCTTTTGGGTTACTGCTTGGAATTCTAATTCAATCTTATTTGCTATCCAGTGCATGAATTTGATTTCTGACATCTCAGCTATTTGTTTGTGCATGGGATTTGTGCTGTTCCTGTTCCATTGTTCCTTAGGGGAATTCATCTACTCTGATTATTCATATTGCCAGAGTATTTCCATTGATTTTGCCTCATCATGGTTTTTCACCATTGCCTTTGGCCATCCTCAGAGTTGGGGAGCTTTCTCTCCAATATTAGACTCCAGTGTGATTACTCTATTGTTGCTGGATCTTTGTAGGGAGTGACCCTGTGTAGTTCTTCTGTGGCCACCCCAGCCAGGGAGTTCTTGTTGTGGGAGGAGTTCCAGAGTGTGACACCCCCGATCCAGCAACAGTACGGGGGATGGTGCACATGGTTCTGGGAGTGCCTGGTGCCCAGTGACTTTGACACAGAGGGTCCAAGGCTCTAGCAGTCTCTGGCCAAGAGAAAGGCTCCAGCAGAGGAAGGGATGGCTCCAGAGGGCACACGGTTACCAGAGTCCCTGGCCACATGAGCAGGCCTGTGTGGAGGGAGGGAGAGTATAGGAGGGAGGACGTTGTGTGCGTGGCTCCTAGAGTTCCTGGTCAGGGCATGTGGAGGCCCGGTGGGCATGGGTCATGGGTCTTGGCACAGCTCTTACTGGGGTCCAGGTGGGCGCCTATTGCAGGTCATGGCACAGTTCTTACAGAGGTCCAGGCGGGGCCGATTGTGTGTCATGGCATAGCTCTTACAGAGGTCCAGGCGGGTGCCAATTGAAGGTCATAGCACAGCTCTTCCAGAGGTCTGGGCGGGCACTGATCGCAGGTCGCAGCATAGCTTTTCTTGAGGTCCAGTAGGCTTTTATTTTTATTTTTTTTAAAGACAGAGTCTTTTTATGTTGCCCAGGCTTGTTTCAAACTCCTGACCTCAAGTAATCTTTCTTAACTGAGGATCGCCATACTGCTTGTAACAGTACTGCTGTTGGGGAAGACCATCCAGAACTCTAACTTGAGAGTGTTGATTGGCTTATTCTTATGCCAATCAGGGTTTTCTGCACAACTGTTCTTCCTGGCCCCAGATAGTGTGTGAACCACTCTCTCCCTCCATAGCAAGGGTGAAAGGCCCGGGGCTGGATTTGAACCTGCGACCTCAAGCATATGGGGCTGGCACCCTACTCTTTTGAGCCACAGGTGCCACCCTCATATCAAGATTATTTTAAGATTACTTTATTTCTTGGTTTGGAAGTATTTAGCTTATTACATAGCACTGTGGTTTTTAGCTATCTACTTTAAAACTGCATAAAGCAATAATTATAAATCTGTGTTGATGGACACACAATATATAAAGATGTAATTTGTATGGAAAAATAGCATAAAGGATAGAAACAAAGATTTTTTTTTTATTATAGATGATACTAAATTGGTATTAATATGAAATTGTTATTCTAAAGATGCTAATTGTAATACCCAGGGACACCTCTAAGAAAGTAACTAGAAATAGGGTGGCACACCTATAGCTCGAAGGAGTAGAGCGCCAGCCCCATATGCTGGTGGTGGCAGGTTCAAACCCAGCCCTGGCCAAAAACAGCAAAAGAAAGAAAAAGAAAAAAAAAGAAAAAAAGAAAGTAACTAAAAATATATATAATTGAAGGCACAAGGGAATTTAAATGGTATAATAGAATATATCTTTTTAACATAAAAAAGAAAGTAATCCAAAAAAAAAAAGAGAAACTAAAATGGCTTAAGATGTTTGATTTTTAAAACAAATAGCAAAATGACAGACATTAATTCTGCCTTATCAGAAATTATATTACATTAGCATTCCAAATAAAAGACATTGATAGAATGGGTTGAAAAATGATTCAACTATATTCTGTCTACAATATACATAAAATTTAGATCTAAAACTACAAAGAAATTGAAGGTAACTGTATGTACAAATATATTTCAGGCAATGAGTAATAGAAGAGACCTGGAATGGCTATATTAATATTGAAAAAATGGACTTTAAGGAAAATTGTTAATAGAGCCAAAGAAGGATGTTTTATGACCTTAAAAATGTTAATCCATTAAGATGATAGAACAATTATGAACATATGTGCATCCAACAATAAAGCCCCCAAATACATAAAACCAAAACTGACAACTGAGTGAAGAAATAGACAGGTGACAATGATATTATGGGTCTTTAATAACCCACATTCAATAATGTATAACACAATGAGGCAGAAGATCAAAAAGTAAATAAAATACTTGAAGAGCACTATTAACCAACTAAATCTAAGAGATATCTATAGACCATTTTATTTTTTTTGCAGTTTTTGGCTGGGACTGGGTTTGAACACACCACCTCTAATATATGGAGCTTGGCACCTTACTCCTTTGGGCCACAGGTGCCACCCTCTATAGACCATTTCAACCTTAATGAACAGATTACATATTCTTCTCAGGAACACATAGAGAATTCTTGAATATAGACCATATTGTAGGTTATAAAGCAAAGCTCAATACATTTAAATGAATGTTAGGCCACAAAAGAAGTCTCAATATATATAAATGATTGAAATAATATGAAATATATACTTCAATAACAATGAAACAAATTTGAAAATCAACAAGAGAAGGACAATTGGATAATTCACAAGTATGTAGAAATTAAAAGAAAATATACTACTAAATAACCAATAAGTTAAAGAGAAGTCTCCCAAGGGAAATTAAGGTATACTTTGAAATGAATGCAAATGAAAACACAATGTAACAAACTGATTGAGATAGAGTGAACTAGTGCTTAGAAAGAAATTTATAACTATAAACACCTATTATATATTAAAAAATGAAAATCTCAATAACCTACCTTTATAACTTGAGGACCTGAAAAAAAAAAGGGGGGCAAACTAAACTTAAAACAGGCAAAAGGAAAGAAATTAAAAAAAAAAAAAAAGACCATAGCAGAAAAAAAAAGGAACAGAGGATAGAAAAACAGTAGAAAAAAATAAACACTACTGAAAGGTTATTTTTAAAGGGATCAATAAAATTGACCAACCCTTAAGAAAACTAATCAAGAATGTGAGAAAAATTAAATAATTGTGTGAGACACTGAGAACAGTTCTTGGTTCTTGGTAAAGGATATCTAAGTATATATTATTAAAATTTAATACATTATTCCTGGTGGCTTGGGCATAATATAACAGAAAACAGAGAAAATAACATTAATAAATCTCTGAGATTTGGTACTTACCTCTTTGTTAAGGCATCTACTGCTGATTGCCACTTAGTGAAATTCCTAGACTCCTTGTACTGTGGAAAATTCGCCTTCCTCTTCCTCATCATTTAAGACATATGTCTATCATCTTTTTTACAGCATGAAATCTTGGAACCCTCTTTATTGGTCTGCTCCTCAAAATAAGCAGTCAGAATTCTTTGACACATTCAAGGTACGGCAACTCCCAGGGCAGGGTTGTCCCAGAGGACCGCTTTACTGAGCCTAAGATGCACCTGGCCCTCA
>CAUYPK010012530.1:0-14230 GCA_963574355.1 Loris lydekkerianus
TCTTTCTTCTGGACTAATTCATTTATTTTCATATTGTCTGGACTAATTTTCTTCTTTCCTTCCTTCCTTCTTTCCTTCCAAGACCACTGCTTAATTAAATTCAGAATTAGACATTGCAGACTCAAATACCTTAGGAAACCAGGCAGATAACATAAATGAGCAAAGCTGCAGATACCAGAAACATTTTGTGACTCCTATAAAGACATAGGCCCTGAGGAGCACAAGTGCCGGACTGCTCAGTAATTTACAGACTGGCTGAGATAAGGCAGGCAAGCCCCAGAACTGTGTGTTCAGGTCAGGGCTGCTCTCCTGTGCTACACTTGGGCATTTTCTTTACTTGCTTGGAATGGGTGAATTCATACCAAAAAGGGAGAGTGAGAATTAGAGCTAGGAGGAGAGTTATATGTCACCCACACGGTTTTTCTCATTTCACGGCATAGCAAAAGGTCAGTAAAAAACCAGGTCTCTGGAGCGAGAAGGCCTCAGTTGGAATTTGTACCTGTCACTTACTGCTATGTGACCTTAGGAAAGCTGCTAAGCCTCTCCATCCCTCCAAATCCTCCCTTGCCATCTCCTCCAGGACATTGTCCCTACAGCATAAAAAAATTTTTTTTCATGTGTATATGGTTAACAATCCTGAGCCACACAGGTAAAACTTTGTTAAGAGTTATGTGTTTTCAGCCAGGTGCTGTGGCTTACTCTAATAATCCTTGCACTCTAGGAGTCTGAGGCCCGTGGATTGCCTGAGCTCAGGAGTTCGAGACCAGCCTGAGCAAGAGTGAGACCCTGTCTCTACTAAAAATAGAAAAAGTAGTTAGGCATCATGGTGGGCACCTGTAGTCCCAGCTACTTGGGAGGCTGAGACAAGAGGATTGCTTGTCGGGTGCGATGGCTCATGCCTGTAATCCCAGCACTGTGGGAGGCTGAGGAGGGAGAATTGCTTGAGCTCAGGAGTTCAAGACTCGCCTGAGCCACAGTGAGACCCCGACTCATGAAAAAAATGGAAAAATCCAGCCGGGCGCGGCGGCAAGCGCCTGTAATCCCAGCAGCTTCCGGAGGCTGAGGCAGCGGGGTGCCCGCAGCCAGAGTCTGAGGTTGTGGTGAGCTACCACGCCCACTGCACTCTGCTCAGGGGCATAGGGTGGGACCCTGTCTCAAAAAAAAAAAAAAAGTAAAGAAATAAAAAATAAAGCAATGAAATAAAATTAAAAAGCCAAAAAATAAAATAAATAAAAATAAAAATAAACACCCCCCCTCAAAAAAAAAAAAAAAAAAGTTTTCTATCACAATCATTAAAAAAAAAAGAGGCCCAGTACCTGTAGCTCAGCAGCTAGGGAGCCAGCCACATACACCGGAGCTGGCAGGTTCGAATCCAGCCTAGGCCTGCCAAACAACAATGACAACTACAACCAAAACATAACCAGGCGTTGTGGTGCATGCCTGTAGTCCAGCTACTTGGGAGGCTGAGGCAAGAGAATTGCTTAAGCTCAGGAGTAAGATACCACAGTACTTGGAGGTTGCTGTGAGCTGTGATGCCACAGCACTCTACATAGGGCAACAGATTGAGGCTCTGTCTCAAAAAAAAAAAGAAAAAGAAAACTTCTCTTAATTTTGAATCCTTCTCCAGCTTACCTCCTCAATTCTCTGCTCCCCCTTGAAGCAAATCTTTTTTTTCTTTTTTCTTTTCTTTCTTTCTTTTCTTTTTTTTCTTTTTTGGCCTCCCAGAGTGCTAGGATTACAGGTATGAGCCACTGTGCCCAGCTAGGCTTAGGTATTTTACTTTATTTATTTTATTTTATTTATTTATTTATTTTCTTTTTGCAGTTTTTGGCCTCCAGCATATGGGGCCGGTGCCCTACTCCTTTGAGCCATAGGCTTCCTTTTTTTTTTTTTTTTTTTAATTTTTGAGACAGAGTCTCACTTGGTCACCCTTGGTAGAGTACTGTGGTATCTTAGTTCACAGCAACCTCAAACCCTTGGATTCAAGTAATCTTCTTGCCTCAGCTTCCCAAGTAGCTGGGACTACAGGTGCCTGCCACAATGCCCAGCTCTTTTTTTTTAAGAGAAGGGGTCTCGTTCTTGCTTAGGCTGGTATTGAACCTATGAGCTCAGGCAATCCACCCACCTCAGCCTCCCAAGTGCTAAGATTATAGGCATGCCACTATGCCCAGTCTATTTTTTATTGAATTTTGATACAGAGTCTCATTTTGTTACCCTGGGTTGAGTGCTCTGGCATCACCATAGCTCACAGCAACCTCAGTCTCCTGGGCTCAAGAGATCCTCTTGTCTTAGCTACCCGAGTAGCTGGGACTACAGGAACCCACCACCATACCCAACTAGTTTTCCTATTTTTAGTAGAGACAGGGTCTTACTCTTGTTCAGGCTGTTCTTGAAATGTTGAGTTCAAGTAATCCACTTGCAGAATGCTGGGGTTATAGGCGTGAGCCATCGCACCCGGCCAAGTTTAGGCATTTAAAGATTATTATGCCATATGTATTACAAGGAGGGAAAAAAGTGGCCAGGACCATGTAGAAGCTATTGCAATACCTGGGCAAGAGATGATAATGACTTCAACCAAGATAGTGATAGTGGCACAGAGATAAGAACAGTGAAATCAGATTCCAAACGTTATTGGAAGGGCATGGCTACAGCAAGCACATGACACAAAGCATTGCCCTTGGAAGGCATTCGACATGTTATTATCAGATGTACACCCAAATACTTCCAATTCTCATTACAATGAAATAGTTTTATTAACTAGTTCAAAAAAAAAATCCCCATTTGATCAGGGTTTTTAGGAAGTTACCCATAGGCACAAGTGATCCTCTTGCCTCAACCTTCCCAGTAGCTACAACTACAGGCACCTGTCACAATGCCTGGCTATTTTTAGAGACAGGTTCTTGCTCTTGCTCAGGCTGGTCTCGAATTCCCGAGCTCAGGCAATCCACCTGCCTCAGCCTCCCAAAGTACTAGGATTACAGGCATGAGCCACCACACCTGGCTTTAGGAAGTTACTTTTCAAAAACAAAGTACCAACTCAATAAAAAAAAGTACATTAGGTAATGTAGTTTTCTTTTGGATTGAAATGTATCATTTATTTACCTATTTACTTGAGACAGAGTCTCATTCTGTCACCCTGGGTAGAGTGCCCTTGGCATCGCAGCATCCTCAATCTGTTGGGCTTGAGCAATTGCCTCAACCTCTTGCCTCTACCTCCCAAGTAGCTGGGACTACAGGTGCCCATCACAACATCTGACTAGGTTTTCTGTTTTAGTAGAAACAGGGTCCTGCTCTTGCTCACGCTAGTCTCCTGAGCTCAAGCCATACACCTGCCTCAGCCTCCCAAAGTGCTAGGATTATAGGCGTAAACCATCACCCCCTAATACATTGGACTTTTAAAACACTAAGCAAACTAGATTTTCCCATAGGGCAATTCCGAAAAGATTTAGTGTGTCACATGGAAGGATCACACTGACTCTTAAGTTTCTAACATTTACCATGAGTGAATTCAATGGGCCTTTTATTTTTCTCTCCTATTGTCCGTGGCATTCATTTCCCTTTAACTCCTTAATCACAAACACAGCTATTTTCAGACATGTCACTTACACAAGAAATGTATGGCTGGATAATTATCGATTTCCTCCATGGGAAACCTTGTGCTATAGCCTTTTCTTTGCTCTGGATCTGTGGAGTTAACGGGTTCCACATTCTCCAAGAAACATGTAGGCAGAAGTGCTCATGTGGACCCAGCCCACAGGGGCTCTACTGCTGTGGTCAGGGGACATGCTCTGCAGGTAGGACTTTCTGGGCAGGACTTTCCACAGGTTATCTTAATACCCTGTACCTCAGTTTGCTAGTGTTTAAAATGGGGACAATTACATAGTATACATATCACAGGTTTGAGTGAGCATTGGGTAAGTTATTGCTTATAAAAGCCACAGAACTTACCTTAATAGGAATGTTCTCCAAAGGGGTTAGCTATGTGTTATCATCATTGTTTTTATTTAGAGACAGAGTCTTGCTCTGTCTGTCAGGCTAGAATGCAGTGGGGCAATAATAACTCATTGCAGCCTTGAACTCCTGGCCTTCAGGGATCCTCCGGACTCAGCCTCCCAAAGTCTGGGATGACAAGGGGCACTGCACCTGCCTCAGAACTATTCTTGATTGGTCTCTTCTCCTAGAGGATTGTAACTATTTTCCTGACATTACATTTTAATTCAATAGTTTCCCAATTATAAAAGAGATATTTTATTCATTGCATGGAAAACAATAAACTTTGTGGGCTCTAGAATATTATAGACCCAACATTGAGTGCTGACTCCACTTTTCCAGAATTTGTGAGTTTGGTAAGTTCTTTACCTTCTTTTTCTTTGAGACAGAGTCTCATTACCTTGCCCTTGGTAGAGTACTATGGCATCACAGCTCACAGCAACCTCAATCTCTTAGGCTCAAGCGATTCTCTGCCTCAACTTCCCAAGTAGCTGGGACTACAGGTGCCCACCACAACACCCGGCTATTTTTTGTTGCAGTTGTCATTGTTGTTTAGCTGGCCTGCGCCTGGTTCGAACCCGCCAGCCTCGGTGTAGGTGGCTGATGCTGTAACCACTGTGCTACGGGCCCTGAGCCATTTCTTTACCTTCTTAAAACATTGATTTCTTCCTCTGCACTATGTGAAAAATAAGGGTACCTATCTCGCCGTGAGGTTATGAGGGTTAAATGGATGATGCAGGCGGAGCGTTCAGCACGTTTCCTTTTCTGGGAAAGAAAAAGGGGGAAGAGGAGGAAATAAATAAGGAAGGGAAAGAAGCAGCAAAATAGAAAATCAGGGAGAGAGGGAGGGAAGAAGGAAGGAAGAAAGCAGGGAAGGAAGGGAGGAGAGACGGAGGGAGGGAAACGGTGAAAGAAAAAAAGAAACTAGAAAGAAGGAAGGGAAGGTCAGTAAATGGATAAAAACGTCTGATAAATGCCCCTGGAAGAGAAATATTTATTTTAATAAACTGTTAAATACTTTGAAAAATGCTTAGAAACAGGATGCCTATTTTTATTTAAAAGAGAAAAACTTTTTTTTTTTTTTTATCTCTTTTGCAATACTGTTTCTCTTCAGAGGGATTTTCCTATGTATCTCTTGGGATAAACTTAATAACCAACTTGGAAATTTTTTCATATTTGGGATTTGGGATTTGTTCATATTTTCCTTGTGAGAACCAACCTTAAGAATAGTAAAAATAATTCTTAGTAGATGAATGTTCGACTATTTCTCGACTTAAAGTTTTGTCTTCAAAATTTCAAAATGATTTATTTACATTAAATTAAAAAGATGGTCCCAGAATTTGAACCTGCCTAAATATGGTATGCCACAAATGAGAGCATGTTGAAACAATACTCCATACGTTGATTTTTTTTTTTTTTTTACCTAAAAATTAACATAGAAGTGCAGCCATCTTAGGAAAAACTAAAATGAGAAACAGTTCCAAGCTCAAGTATGTTAGTGTTACTAGTCTCCTAAGAAATATTAAAGGACATCTATATGCTGAATCTCTCCAGAGTCAAAGAAAGCTCTGTTTTTCCCACTGGAGGACCAGCTTCCCTTATTTACTGAAGAGGCTATTCTGTTTTACTGTAATCATTAATCACTGCAGCAGAATGATAATAAAAAGTATAATCAGAATACTGATAGGATGAAGACCCAAGGAAAAGTCTGAAAAACAATCCATTCTCTGGGATGCAAATCTAATCATACCCCACCAGGTAAACTCCAGCTTTTCGTTTTTTTGTTTGTTTGTTTTTTGAGACAGAGTCTCACTCTATCGTCCCAGGTAGAGTGCCGTAGCATCATAGCTCACAGCAGCCTCCAACTCTTGGGCACAAGCAATCCTCTTGCCTCAGCCTCCCAAGTAGCTGGGGTTACAGGCACCCACCACAACACCCAGCTATTTTTTAGAGATCGGATGTGGCTCTTACTCAGGCTGGTCTGGAACTCCTGAACTCAGGTAATCCATGCACCTTAGCCTATCTGAGTGCTAGGATTACAGGCGCGAGCCACTGTGCCTGGCCTAATTCCGGCTTTTCATTTGAAGAATGAATGCAGACAGAGTTATGCAAAAGCTCCCTTATTGATCAGGATGGTGAGGTCTGCACATTGAGCACCATCATTTTGTTCTGGGGCAAAGCAGTATGACATTGTCACGAAGAGCAAGGACTGCCTGGGTTAAGACCTAGGCTGTGGCACTCCTTGGCTGTGTGACCTTAGACACATTACTTAATCTCTCTGCATTTCGTGTTCTTTCTCTATAAACTGAAGATACTCCCAGTACCTGCCTCATGGGGTTGTTCTACGAAATAATAATATAATATCCTAACCACCCAGAGCAATGCCTGACATGTGGACAGTTGAAAGTAAATGTAGCTATTATTACTTATTGGATCAAACTGAAGATCACTGGAAAACACATAGTGCTGGGGCTCAAAACTCACAATCTGTGAGCATATGGAGAGTACGATGACGGCTCCACTACCCTCCCCTCTAGCTGAGATCCCTGGGAACTGTAGGTACCGGTGCCTCTTTCTTTCCAGAAATACACCTAAGCATGCTGAGCTAAAATAAACGGCACATCTCCTTTGTCTCATTTCTTTTTATTTATTTTATTTCTATTTATGTATGTATTTATTTATTTTGAGACAGAGTCTTACTATGTCACCCTCGGTAGAGTGCCATTGCGTCACAGCTCACAGTAACCTCAAACTCTTGAGCTTAAGCAATTCTCTTGCCTCAGCCTCCTGAGTAGCTAGATGCCCGCCACAATGCCTGGCTATGTTTTGGTTGCAGTTGTCATTGTTGTTTAGCAGGCCAGGCTGGGCTCAAATCCACCAGTCTCAGTGTATGTGGCCAGCACCCTACTCACTGAGCTATGGGCACCGAACCTGTTTTGTTTTTTTTTATTGTTTGGGGTTCATTGAGGGTACAAGTACTTAGGTTACACTGATTGCTTTTGTTAGGTTAACATCCCTCTTATAATTGTGTCCTGCCCCCAAGAGATGTGACCTCCTCCCCTTTGTCTCATTTCTAAGGAAGAAGCAACTGTTAGATGGTAGTAAGCCCAAATGACCCCAAACAGCCCAGCTCATAGCACGCAGACCTTTAGTCTTTTGTGGCCTGTTCTCCTAGCCAGTGATCAATCATCTCATCTGAATTCGTGTCTTCTTTTTCCTTATGCAATTTACATGTGTGTCATGACTTTTACCACATGTATTTTTAACTACTATATAAGTTTTCACTATAACAGAAAAAGGCAAGGGGAAGGCCCTCGGAGAATGGGTAGGCATCTGACAGGTTATCAGCTAGGAGCCAAGACACTCACTTGAGCAATCTGAAGCATTTACATAGATCATCCTTCCTATTGTCAGGGCTCCGAAACCAATATCCCCAAATAAGCTTTGACCTAATGAACTGAAGACGGCTTAAGGTCTCCCTGACACCCCTCCCACCATCCTTTGTTTCTCCCTAAGCACAAGATGAATTTGTTCTTTGAAGTTCCCTTACCCAACAAGGAAGAAAACAATCACCTCCAGTGCCTTCCCTGAGTTTTCACTAATTGAACTCCTATCACAGGAAGAAAGATTGAAGTCTGTCAATACACCTGGACAGACTTTTGTCACAAACCATTGTATACTTGTGGGCCTAACAGACTTTATCTCAGGCTATTGTATGTCTCCAAGCCCACTGAATGCCCCCAATTAATAACTACATCCTTAAAATCATCCATGCCTCTCCATCTCTCTTTCCCCCAGATGAGGCTCATAGAACCATCTGTCCCCCACTGTACGGCAGTGCTAACAAACTTGGATGCCTTTTCTCCAATTAATCTGCCTTTTGTCCGTTGATTTTTCAGTGCATCTTCAAAGGACAAAGGAACTTTTAGCTTGGCCTCTGCACTGGGAATCCAGCAGCTGTTCCTGAGAATCACCCTCAAGATTTGTGAGACCTTTCTGACACCTGACTTGCTGCTGAGGCTGGATAAGACCTATTGTAAGTGACCACATGAATTCTACCCAGGATTTCAGAGAGAGAATCTGGGATCACTCCAAACCCGCAGGGACATGAATGAGAATTTATTCACACATTAACTAAATGAGCACTAGATTGGCTACCTTCCAATAGCACTAATGACCACTAGTCATTCTGTCAAGGGGTTCTATGTTTGCTTTGGGAGGCTTAGTTCCTTAAGAAGTCACTGAGTTTGGTATTTACAAATGAGCCTTGTTTTCAAAACTAGTTGGACTGGGGCAGGTTATTAAGAAAATAGGCTTAAAGAAGAAACTAGTGGTTAAAATGCACCGATTCAGTAATTTAATTACTTCATTCTCCAGGGTAACTACTGTAGGATCCCAGTTTATGCTTTTGTGAAATTTGGTAGCGGACTTCAGATCTTACAAATAATTGAATATATTAATAACTGGGAGAGCAGGAGGAGGGGAAGAGAGTAGAGAGAAAGGACAAGGAAAACAAAAGGAAATAACTTTCCCCCCTATCTTTTAATATTTTCTTTTAAGTTCACACTATTAAACAGTCGTTTGTTTGTTTATGTTTTTTTGAGGCAGAGTCTCACTGTATTGCCCTGGGTAGAGTGCTGAGGTGTCATAGCTCACAGCAAACTCAAACTGTTGAGCTCAAGTGGTCTTCTTGCCTCAGCCTCCCAATTAGCTGGGACTAAAGGCGCCCACCACACGTCTGGCCAGTTTTTAAAGATGGGGTCTTGCTCTTGCTCAGGCTGGCCTTGAATTCCATCAGTGCACCTGCTTCAGCCTCTCAGAGTGCTAGGATTACCAGCTTGAGCCACTGGGCCCAGTCTCTAAACAGTTATTTTTATTTTTTATTTTTATATTTTCTTAGAGACAGAGTCTCACTTTGTCACCCTCGTTAGAGTGCCGTGGCATCACAGCTCGCAGCAACCTCCATCCCTTGGGCTTAGGCGATTCTCTTGCCTCAGTCTCCCAAGTAATTGGGACTATAGGCGCCCGCTACAACGCCCAGCTATTTCTTTGTCGCAGTTTGGCTGGGGCCAGGTTTGAACCTGCTACCCTCGGTATATGGGCCCAGCTCCCTACTCACTGAGCCACCGGTGCTGCCCTAAACAGTTATTTTTAAATGCAGGTAACACTTCATGATATGTAGACTGACCCTTCACATCCCTTCCTCATTATACCCAAGAGCCTGGACATTACTGGTTACTACTATTAAAGCATCTTAAAGGGTAGAAAGTCATTAAAATTCTATAAAACATTCAATGTGTCAAATCTTAAAATGATTTGAGAGTAAGGGCAAAATTAAAACAACTGAATAGACCCATACAATTTACTATACTTAATAAAAAAAAGATAACGTTAAAAAAAAAAAAAAAAAGGCTTATCTGCAACTGAGCTCTGAAATACTGACCAGCATCAAGGGTAAGTTTCTAGAGCTTTATTTACCATCATTAATCATTCCAGTTCTGGAATGCTCAAAGTATGCATAGAAGGAAATACACTGATGTACTCAGGAAATATTTGTGAATGTGTCAGAACGTTGTTGGGAAAATCCAGGCCAGTGTCATCTATTTTAAGAGGTAGCCATTTAGAGATAGGGGATTTTATCAAGTAACAGAGCTGGTAAAAGCACAAGACTATTTCATCAGCATTTTAAAACTTGGGATGATGAAGTGATGGGCCAAAAATGAAACCAGGCTGATAGCCTGGGTAAAATGAAGTTTCAGAAAAGTTATGATATACCCAGATGGAGGTAAAGGGATTTTTTTAGTTCAAGAGAAAAAAAAAAAAAAAAAAAAAAAACAACACACAGAGGGCAGAGTTCCCCAGAGTCTCACTTTGTAGAGAAAACAATGATGTGCAAATCTTGACATGGGTCGGGTTTGGAAGCCTTGATTCCTCGGGGAAAAATGTATCGGGAGACATCCATTGATAGGTAATCAGCACACTGTGTGTACTTAAATGACACATCTACCTAGTTTAAAGCTTACTATAATACACTGTCATCCCTAAATGAAAAACAGCCATGGTATGGTTAAAAAAAAAAAATCCAAACCTACAAATAATCCCAAACCACAATAATTAAAATGCATTAAACTATTTCCTTAACCTCTTTTGCAATGCTCTTCCTGCCTAGGTCGGCTTGACTTGGCAAATAAAAATATAGGACACTCAGTTAAATTTGAATTGTAGGTTACAACAAACAGTTAATATGAGTATATCCCATGCCATTTAATTGCAATTTAATGGGACTTCCCAGCATTTTATTCTGCTAAGCTACTCTTGCCCTATCCTAGGAGCTCCCCTGCTTTAGCTAATAAAAAAATACAATTTCAGCAGAGTATGGTAGCTCACACCTATAATCTTAACACTCTGGGAGGCTGAAGTGGGTAGATTGCTTGAGCTTAGAAATTTGAGACCAGCCTGAGCATGAGTGAGACCCTGACTCTACCAAAAATAGAAAAAGTAGCCAGGCATCCTCGTGAGTGCCTGTAGTCCTAGCTACTTGGGAGGCTGAGGCAAGAGGATCACTTGAGCCCAGGAGTTTGAGGTTCAGCTATGATGATGATGCCATTGCACTCTACCCAGGGTGACAGAGTGAGACTCTGTCTCAAAAAATAAATAAAAAATAAATAAATAAAATTTGCAGTCATTGATTCCCAAATGGAGAGGCTATCACGTGTCTTTCTACCTGGGTTCAAAGCCTGGCTCCATCACACGATCACTTTGAGATCTTGGCCAAGTTACTTTACTGTGCCACAGTCACCCATCAGGGATGAGTAGCAGTTCCTCCTTAGCAGTAACAGCACCTCCTCACCTTACTCCTTGGGGTGTAGATGAGATTGTGCACGAAAGGGTCTGGTACAGTACTCAGCTCATAGCAAATGTTCAATTGATATTAGCTATTTATTATTGTTGGCAAGAGAACATGGTGAAGAAATCAAATGGCAAAGAACCAGGTACCTGAGATCTTTCACTTGCCAAGAATAGTCCTTACCTATACATAGATAATTGGGAGCTGGCAGTGGTTATGACTTCATTCATTTGGCATTCATTTCCTCTGACAAAGAAGGAGTAGCGCATACAAATAATAAATAACAGATTTTAACACGATACATTACAGTTGACAACAGAGACCTTCATATCTCTTTTAAAGAAAATGCATATTTTAAAGAAAATTTAAGACAGCGAGTCTTAAAGAGGGGTTACTGTGACAGTTGACCCTTACAGTCCTGGTACACCTCGTCAACCCCCTCTGAATTTCACTACCCTAAATAGTTTCAAGGATTAAAAAAAAAAAAAAAGAAGAAGAATCTGTGATAAAATATTTCCTTTGGAAAAGAAGCAAATTTAGAGTGATCTTTCTGTATGTGCACAATGTCATACCAGGATTTCTGGTCCCAAATGTGTCTTTTTGTCCAGAGATCCTGCACAAAACAATCCTCCTTGATGTCATCATCATCAGATACAAAGGGCAACTGGCTTGACACCACTGGCAACAATAGATCTTCAGCAGAATGGCTTTTTTAAAAGCAAAGGCCAAAGAAAGTTTAACCTGTGGCCTCTATTCACCACCGGAAGAGTCTAAATGCTTTCCCCCTTTTGTAATGGAAGAACATCTGTCCTTTGCCAAAGAATAAGCTCTCTCCTGACAAGAAGTTTTAGGTACGGAGAAGCAACATTCTATTTTGTGTGTGGCTTTCTCAAGTCCTTGATTAGAAAACGTATCCTTTTCAAATGGTTTTACAACCAGAATCTCTAACTTGCCTAAAGGATATCTACCAAACTTTATTTCTGGCTCAGGGGGTCAATGAGAAACATTGCATATGTAAATAAGAACACTAGATTTCACTTTAAGGAAAAATAAATTCTGGTGTGCTAGAATTTTCTGCCCCTTTATGCAGACGTTTAGTTTTTAGTCTTATTGCACAGAGAGTAAGAGTGCAAAGTAAAGACGGCACTCAGGATTTAGTGGATTTGGTTAAAGTGACAGCCACATCACAAAATTTCAATCCTAGAGGCACTTCTTTAACTTGGATTATCTGATGTAGTTTTGTACGGCCACTAGATAAACAAAACTCAAAAAAACAAAAAAAAAACAAAAAAAAAACAATGTAGAGTCCAGCAGACACAATTTGGGTCTTAACAGAAGTAAAGCAGCTGAACAAAGCTAAGACGAGACAAAACAAAAAAAAATAAACAAAATAAAGCCAAGATATTTCCAGTATGCTGGCTCTGGGCAGTTCACTCCCCAGAAGAAAGGAACTTCTGTGTCCAGGAATTTCTTTTGAAAATCTACAGTGTGTCCCAAAAGTTGCCCATAAAGTCACCATACACAGGGGGGAAAAATGGGAAATTATAGCTAAATGCACCTTTATTTACAAAATTTTCATTAAAAAATTTTTCTAAATATTTATAAAATATTGTCTACACGTTGGTCACCTCTTTGAAAAAACTTCCCATGTGGGAGTTTCCACTCTTTATTTTGGAGCCTTAACCTTTATTTAAAAAAAAAAAAAAAAGTTTCACTCTGTTGCCTGGGCTAGAGTACCCTGGCATCAACCTAACTCTCATAGCAACCTCAAACTCCTGGGTTTAAGCCACACACCTGCCTCAGTCTCCCCGGTAGCTGGGACTACAGGTACCAGGCTAATTTTTCTGTTTTCAATAGAGACAGGGTCTCCCTCTTGCTCTTGTTCTTTTGCTCAGGCTGGCTTCCAACTCCTGAGCTCAAGGAATCCTCCTGCCTAGGCCTCCCAGAGTGCTAGGATTACAGGCTGAGCCACCACACCCAGCCTGGAGCACCACTCTAAATCCATGTAAAATGATTATCTTTCTAGCTTGCCTTATTCAGACAATATTAAAATGTTAGTTGAGTTTTGGCCATCACACTGGCTTTTTACTATTAATATCACGTATTCAAAATCTCTTTGAGAAGACAACTAGATAGCATTATGATGAAATGTGACATTTAAGTGGTGGCAGGGAACTGGGACAGGAGAGAATGGAAAGCTAGCCTTTCATGGGTATAGGCTTTCAGATGGAGAAGATGAAAACCTTCTGGAGAAGGCTGGATAGCGGTAATGGTTGCAGAATGGTATGAATGTACCAATTCCATAGAATTGTACACTTAAAAGTGGTTAAGATGGCAAATTTTATGGTACATGTATTTTACACAATATAAAAATAACATTAATAGACAAATAAAATGATTGGATTTTTTAAAAAGCTAGATGGGAGGAGAAAACAGAAATGAGAGAAAGAAGGAAAAGAAATAGAAAGAAGAGAGAGTGATGAGACACCCTCACCCCGCACCCCCAGCTCCTCGGAGGGCAGTGGTGGAGGGTGGGGAGAGGGCAGTGATCTCAAAGGAGAAGGGCGAGCTGAGACACTCCTCCCACCACAGCCTTGAAGAGGGTCCTTCACTCAGAAAACATTCTCTGAGTATGGCAAAGAGAGGGTACTCTGATTTAAAAAGTAAACAAACGCTGGGGGCGGTGGCTCATGCATGTAGTCTTAGCATTCTGGGAGGCCCAGGCTGGTAGATCACCTGAGCTCAGGATTTTGAGACCAGCCTGAGCAAGAGCGAGACTCCATCTCTAAAAAATAGCTGGGTATTGTGGCGGGCACCTGTAGTCCCAGCTAGTTGGGAGGCTGAGGCAAGAGGATTGCTTGAACCCAAGAGTTTGAGGTTGCTGTGAGCTATGACACCACTTTGGCACTCTATCCTGGCAATAAAGTGAAACCCTGTCTCAAAAACAAAAACAAACAAAAAAACTCCCAAAAGCCTAACTGCATACAGATGGCCAATAAGCACATGAAAAGACACTCAATGTCATCATTAGCCCTCAGGGAAATACAAATAAAACCACAAGGAGATACTAGTTCACACCCACCAGGATGGTTATAATGCAAAGACAGACAGATGCAAGTGTTGGCTAAGATAGTGGAAAAACTGGGACCCTCATCCATTCCTGGGGGGATGTAAAACAGTACAACCTCTTTGGGTTTTTTTGCTGTTGTTGTTGATAAGACTATTTATTTATTTTAAATTATTGTTAAATCATAGCTGTGTACATTAGTGCAATCAAGGGGTACAATGTGCTGGTTTCATATACAATCTGAAATATTTTCATCAAACTGTTTAATATAGCCTTCATGGCATTTTCTTAGTTATTGTATGTAGACATTTGTATTCTGCATTTAG
>CAUYPK010012534.1:0-23965 GCA_963574355.1 Loris lydekkerianus
TTTTGATCTTGTTTTGCACGATCTTAGATCTGTTGGCATAAAAGTAGCACTTCTCCTGTAAAAATAAACAGATGCCTCCCTTTTTGGCAGTTAATAGGACTAATCCCCTTCTTGTTGAGGCAAGTATTTAAAGTCTCTTGCTGAAACCCAAATGTTTTTTTTTTTTTTTTTTACTTTTTTTACATTATTATTATTATTATTATTATAGATAAAAATATGCACCATAGATGTGGCCCAACCCATCACCCTCCCTCCTTGATTAGAAATTACAGATGCAGTATGCAGAATATCTGTAAGACATAGCACCATCAATTAATTGGATATAATTGATATATAGGGTGGCCATAAATTTCATGTGTAATTTAAAAATTTGTGTGAAGAATATATATTTTTCTCAAGCTCTCATGGAGCAGTCACCAAGAAAGATTATATTCTGAGCCATGGAAATAGCTTAACAAATTTAAAAGAATAGAAATCATACAATGTTTGTACTCAGACCACAGTGGAATTAAATTAGACATCTATAACAGAAAGATAATTAGAAAACCCTGAAATAAGTTGTGATGCAACACTACACAATTGAATAACACATGGGTCAAAAATAAATTTTTTAAAAGAAAGAAATATTTTGAATTAAATGAAAAGAAAGTACAACTTATAAAATGTGTGGGATGCATTGAAAGCAGTGCTTACAGGAAAATTTATAGCACAAAGTGCATATAGTTTTAGAAAAGAAAAAAAGATCTATAATCAATTACCTAAGCTTCCCCCTTAGAAAACTAGAAAAACAAAAGAGCAAATTAAATCCAAAGTAAATGGAGGAATATAAATAATAAGAATTAGAGTGGATATCAATAAAATTTTAAAAAGGGAATCAATAGAGAAAATCAATAAGCCAAAGGTTGATTCTTTGCAAAGGTCAATAAAATTGATAAACTTCTAGCCAGGTTAACTAAGACATTAGACATTCAGCATTATTCACTCACAAAAAAGAACTTAGAATGGTATATTTAGAAAAGAATTAATCATGTACATAGGTATCACAGGTTAAAATTATGTCTGAAATATTTACCAGTATTTACTCACATGTGCAGACCTGACTTCACCTCAGCAAGTTCTTTATATGACTCATTTAAACGCCTATGCCTGCCTTCAAAACTCTTCTTTCTTCAGGTGAAATTTTGAGTTTAAATTTCTGAAATCCCATAAGTCATCATAGTTCCGTCGTGGTGCCTACTGGGTTCTGTTCCCTGTTAACAGCTCTTTTATGGGTCTTTCATCAGTAATCCATAAATACACACTGTCCTGACTTCTTCAATAAATTTTTGGTTAGCTAATTGGCTTTTGCATGTATTATGTCCACTATCAATCATTAATAATGAGAAAAAACATGGGATTTAAAATTTAAATTTATCTTGCAAACACTGCAATAGAAAAAGGATGGTTTTAATTCCCCAGGTTATTAAATGAGTAATGAAGCAGGTTTTGCATGCTGACTGTGAGGACTATTACTTGTTCATTTGAAAGGGAAACACTTCATGGCATGTGCAGTCTTTGGGGAGCTCATTTCAAACTTTTATTTACAAAACTCATTATATGGGTCTATTGTTGAGCATCATTTTTCAAGTTTTCACATTTTATTTAACTCCAGCACAGTTAAGAGGGGGTGAGAATAATAGGAATGTGATCTCTGTGTTTTGTTTAAAATAAAGACATGGAGAAACACACCTGGGAAGACCCAGCAAAGAAGTTTAATTGTGCCTCTTCTAAAACCCCATTTTACAGGATCGTTAGACAAATGTATTTCTGCAGCTTATGTATTTAAAACTGCAACCACATGTAGCATACAGAACAAATACGGCACTACTATTAATCATTTGAGCTGTCAATATGAACAGAAAGGATTGATGTGGATTCGGTGTCCAGCACAAAACTCTCCACTTAAAATAGAAGAGAGATTATGGTGGTGGATGACCACTGACCCCTAACGGAGGAAAGACCAAAGCATCTTGTTCCTATCTTTCACCTTTTTAGTTATAATTTGATATCACTCCAAGCAAAATGTTCCACGTTCCTGCCAGTCCTCCATCAATTTCTAAAATTGCACTTGTAATTGAGAATATTTGCTAAGGCTTTATATGTACTCACATGTAGGTGGACTCAAGAGGTGAGCACCGTTTTATAAATGAGGACAAATAGATTTTATTTTTCTTTCTTTTTCTTTTTTTTTATTGTTAAATCATAGCCGTGTACATTAGTGCAATCACCTGTACCCATTCTAAGATGCACCATAGATGTGGCCCCACCCATTTCCCTCCCTCCACCCAACCCCCCCCCTTCTAAATCTGCAGTTTTCTGGGTGTTCAGTTTCATGATAAATGCCAGCCTTAATTCATGCATCGGTACTGTTTCCATTTGGCTTATTTGAATGTCACTCTCTCTTAACTTACCTCCTACCTCTCTGGCCCTTTTTCTCTAGAACACCCTTGCAGGTCCTGCCTTCGTAAATGTGAGGGCTTTAAGTTCTTGATCTTCCTCCTCTTCCTTTGTGCTTTAATGATTCAATATTTTCTAGACATGTATAGTGCCTACATATAGGTCCAGAAAAGACCTCTTCTCAGAAATCTATACTCACACATATCTAACTTTTTGCTTTTTCATTTGGATGTTAAATACGCATGTAAAACTTAACATATCTAAAACTTCAGGTCCTGATTTTTTTATCTTCAAATTAGCAACCCGCATAGTTTCCCTACTCCTTGTAAATGACAGCCACCTTTTGCCACACACTAAAAATCGTGACAGCATCTTTGTTCAACCTTTATCTCACATCCTATATCTAATCTGTTGGTAAAGCTATCACCTGTGCATACAAAGTGCAGTTAAACAGACTCCTACCCCTCCTCCTGAATCTTTACAGCTCCTATCATTATGGTCCAAGATTCATATTATATCATTCACTCGCACAAAATACTTAAAATTCTACTAATGTCAATTACCCAGGAAAGGGTAATACAAAATTCCAAAACAGGCTTTAAAAAATTACTCATTTATTATTCCCCCTTAAGATCCTGGAACCTACTGGGCCTAGCTAGGTTGCTTTGTCTGGGGGCCTCTCACATGATTGTAGTCAGATGGAGGAAACTGTGCTGGAGTCATTTTGATGCCTTCCTCACTCACAGCTTTGCTGCCTGAGCTGGCATGAATGCCTGGAGGCTGGAACAACTGGGGTTCTTGCAGCATTTTGTGTTGTCCTTAGGATTATCTTTCCCCATGGTTGATCCAATACAACTATTTCAGAGTAGTCAGATTCCTTACATGGTAGTTGGCTTTCTATAAAGTGAGGTTCCCAAGAGAACATTGAAAGTTGCATACCCTTTATGACCTAGTCTTGGAAGTCACACAGCATCATTTCCAATATATTATATTTGCCAAAGAAGCCAGAAGCCCAGCCAAGTCCACGACAAGATGGAGAGCGCCCTCTCAAAGGAAATAATGTCTAAGAGTTCCTGGCAATTTGTAAAAAATGCCAAACTAATCATCTCAATTAAAAGCCAAAATTTTCCCAGTGGTCTACAATGGAATGAGCAACTTTGACTAGTGCTTGCTTTTGCAAATCAAATTATATTAGAACATAGTCACATTCATTTCTTAACTTACTGTCTGTGATTGCTTTTCCACTGCAGTGCCCCGTTGAGCAGCTGAGAGGGAGATAGTGTGGTCCCCAAAACTGAAACTATTTACAATTTATCTCTTTAGAATAAGTTTGTTGACTCCTGGTCTGCAACACCTGCTCAGCACCACCTGCTCCCCTGCTTCCTCTAAGAATCCATCTCTAGTCCTCTCCTCCTCACTGACACGGTTACGCATACTTGCCACCTTGCTGTTCCTTCTACCTGGAATGCTCTTCCTTCAGACATCCAGCTCATTTACTCAAATGTCTCCTTTTCAGTAATTCTTTATCTGAATGTTCAATTTAAAATTCATCCCTATTCTTCCAAATTTCTCATCATCCTCCTCTGAGTTATTTTCCCCCATGTACTAGAAATTTAACTCACTGATCTTGTATATAGTCTTCTTTCCTTTATTAAAATGTGAGCTCCATTAGGTCATAGACGTTTATCTATTTTGTTCACTTATGTATCCCAGAGCCCACAACAGTCCCTGCACGTGATAGGTCCTTAACACATATATGTTGAATAATGAATGAAGGCAAGCATGTGGTGACTAATGGAATGTAATCCAAGATGGACATGTAAAATTCATAAGCAATATTATGCAATGAAATTTATTAGCTGTTTGGGGTTATCCGAGCTGTACATAGAAATGAATTAAAGCTTTCAATGAGAAGGAAGATCCTGATGGTAGCATTGATTCCCTTTTCCCCACTATGAATGATGTTTTGAAGATCTTGCTGCTAACATTAGTTTAAGCTCATTCAGTACTGTCATAGGAGGAAGAAAATCATTTGAGATCTCAGATACTAATATTCCGATTTCTCACCTCTGTCTGTTTGAACTCATCAATCACTTTGAGAATAAAACTGGGATAGTGTACAAATTCATGACGAAGTGGGGAGTTTTAATATAGAAGATATTTTCTTCTTTCCCTTGATGTCTCAGAGTAAAATCATGAAGCCAGAGGGGAGAGCAACTTTGATTTTTGTGTTTCAAATTTCTATTTATTATTTAAGAGTATGTGATTTGGAGCCAGGATAAAATTGAGTCTATATCTCAACTCTGTAATTCTATAACTATGTGTCCTTAGAAAAATTCCTTACTGTTTCAGATTTTGAATGTTATCAATATGAATAGAAACAGTAGTATCTATCTCCTATAATAGTGTAATTAAGTAAAATTAAATATTATCATAAATGTACTACATTTACAATAGTACTTGGTACATACATGTCCAATAATATGCTTTCTCATATTTGACCACAAGTGGGAGAAGATTCTAGCTTACTAGGAATGACTTTTAAGAACTAAATTCAACATACTCTTCTAGATGAAGTCCATTAAAAGTAGATAAGTGTCTAGTGTCTATTTAAAGCACAACTTCAATAGAAAAAAGTAAGAGGTAATGAAACAAATGGGGTGAAACACTGAGGGAGTTACAGTATTAGTCTTCTTATGTTGGAAACAACTTGCCTTTTTGAGCAAGAAATTCTTCTCTGAACTTCAGAATATAAGGAAATTAGATGAGAATTTTCAGAAGTTCACTTGGCTATAGATTCAGAGCTTTTGTTTGTGCTTGTTTGGTTCTAGTGTTTATAAAAGTCTCTTATGTTACTGAAGTAAGGAAATAGTACCAGAAAGGAAATGTATACTCCCAAGCAAAAAGCTACTTAGTTCTGAGTTGCATAGAAAACGAATCTCAGAAGTTATTTAAATCAAATCAACTATTAATGACTGAGTATCGGTTATGTGTCAGATATTTTGAAAGGCACTGAGGACAAAATGATACTTAAAATACATTTCTGTCTTGCATAAAGTTTGCTACCTAACTTGGAAATATACTGTCCTTTACCAAAGGATCACAACTCCCATCAACCTCAGTAAGACTCTAAAAAGTCTTACAAGAAAGAAACTTGTTTAACTTCCTTATTATGCTTCTTAAACATATTTGATGAGACTCTTTCTTCAGATAACATCTACAACTAATATGGTACCTAACACATTCGTGTCCGATTTCATTGTATCTGGCCTCTGCTCATTAATCCTTTCTATGGAATGGTTTATCTCTTTCAAGTTTTTAATCAGACATCTTCAACAGTGGATTTTGAAATTTTACCACAGGTAGAAACCAATGGTAGCCACTATTGTGAAAAGAAGAGATGAAAGTAGAAAATAATCAAATGTACATGTTTCTATACTTATGTTCCCCAAGAAAATAATGATTTCCATATTGTTATTTTTTATATTGTTGCAAAGCCATTTATTATACATTAAAATGTGAGGCTGTACTGATTAGCGCTTTTTCAAGTAACCCTGAGGTTATGTGCTTTATGTGTTTGGCTTCTGACTAAGCATTGATTTAAAGAACGAGTTTCTCATCAAAAACGACATTGAAAACTACAAGCACATCCTCTGATCTTCACAAGACACCAGTAAGGGGGACAAATGATTAGCATGAAGTCATGCAGCTAGAACATGGAAGATTTGGAAATCAGCTCTGTGGATGAAGCAATTTGAATAAGAGGCATTGATTTCAGACTCCACTCAACCTAATTTTGAAATAATTCCCAAATGTGGTAGACTATTCCACTAAAGATTCATGTGTGCATTACTTATGAGAAAAGAAAGAAAGCAAAGTTCAACAAAAACTGCAACAATTAAAGTATTCAAATTACTTTCAAGTGCCTTAAAAGTTACATTAACAGTACTCCCAATTTCACACAAACCGTTAAACTGAAATTACAAATCACCTCATTCAGTGCAGCTAGTCAGAAGAGCAACTACTCAGAGACCGTTTGTTAGCAATTATATGTCATTGTAAGATTTGACTTCATGAGAAAGGCTAATTTATGATGGACTTCAATAGTAAGAATAATAAAGGATTTTTGTTAAAAGACAATGGAGTTCTTTTGATGTTAGCATCAGAAACTCAAGGATGAACCTTAACTCTTCCTATCTTTTCATACAACAATTTAGGCAACTATCATCGATGGATTGGCTTTTGATGAGGTATTACATTTTATAATCTAGGTATCTTCTTTTCCTGAGAAATTGACTGTACTAAGTGTCATGCTACTTTGAGATGGTCAATTTGAAATGGAAATTTTTAGAAATATATTATTCATAATGCTTTGAATAGTATACCACTTTTAAAATGCCAGGCACATGATTATGCTTTTTATATAAAGATTTGCCATTACAGTTGTTAATAATAACACACATAAAATATATAGTATCAATATACAAAGAGTGTCGATTACGATAGATACCACACCTCTAGATAGAAGTAGCACTCCTTCCCTAGTGTCTCAATTTGTAGTTCCATCTCAGCACCTGTAATACTTTATATTATTTTTATTTGTTCATTTCCCTGTCTCCCAGAAACAATGTGTTCCTTGTGAGTAAAAATGCCATTTTTGATCACTATATCCTTAGCTACACTCGAAAAATATTTGCTATAGAAAATTATAGACCAATATCTCTAATGAATATTGATGAAAAATATTCAATAAGATCCTAGCAAGCAGAATCGAACAACACATCAAACAAAGTATACATCAATGCCACCTTTTCTGAGAAGTCTTCCCTACTACCACCGTATCTGGTGTAGCCACCCTTTCCAAGACCCTCTTTATTCTATTTACCTGTCTTATTTTCCTTGCAGCACTTGTCACTAGTTAAGTGGTTTTTTTTTTTTTTCATTTCTTATTTGTTGTCCACTTCTATACATAAAGAATACTGTGTCCCTAGTCCCTGAGCCTCCTTCATAATGGGAGTTTCATTATTATTTGTTGAGTGAGTAAAAAATATGAATGAATGCCTTAGCTGCCAAATTATGAGCCTCTATACTAAAAATTATGTCATATTTGCCTCTAAACTTTTGGGAGTGCTTTGCATAGTATTCAGGAAATAAAAATATTTATTTAATGATTATTAAATGAAGAAGTGTTCTGGAATTAGCAAGATTCTTACAGCTTAGCAGTTTTGTATAGTGTACATGCCAGGACATTGTTAATGTAGTCAGATATAATACACTCTCATTTCTTGAAGTAAGCTGAAGCAGAAATCTTTCCTGATTTAAACACTTCATTTTTTTCCCCATTTTGGAAAAATGTTTCATAGGGGAAAAATCTGGCAGACACAGGATGCATGTTTAGTAAGGCTGCTTCCTGTTGAGCCCACAGCTGAGCTGGGAGTTTGATCTCCCACCCTCTCCCCAGTTACCAAACCTCACAGGCACAATGCCTTCTGAACCCCAATCTGTTAACTAGGAGCATATTTGTGGATCAAAGGATCAGAGTGCTTGAAATTGGAATGGTGCCAATGGTGGAAATCCAGGACATATCTTTGGGATAAGGCATGTTGTAGAGAGAGCACAGTTGTGATGGGCCAAAGGACTAGGAGTACTTTCTCTTGATGGGCTGCCTTTGAGATCCAAGAGCTCCCCTGTGAGAGAAGTGGCCTTAGTTCCATATCAGTTTTTTTTTTTTCTATATCAGTTTTGAGTGACAAAATTTAGCATTTATTTCAGCCTTAACAAGAAACAATTTTTGCTAAATGGGGGGCTGTCTGCTCTTCTTAGATCTGTCTGGCTCTGGTCATAAGTAATCTCTGGGTTTTGTAGCAACAGCCAAACTAATGCTTTCTTATTTCTTTCTTCCTATAGAAAGGAAGCAAAGCGAAGCTTTAAAAACTAGGTACTAGTAAACTCCATCACAATATTAAGAAACATAGAGCAAGAGCTTAAGGAGGCTTCCTGGTGGCAGGAAAAATTCTAGGTATGAGGAAAGAAAAGATGGTGCCCTGCCCATGCAGGGTCCAAGCTATAGAAAAGCCCTGTGCTCTGGGGCTTGGTCTGATTAGAGATAGAATCCCTTTCTGGTGGCTCAGCCTGAGCAGAAAGATACAGTTCTTTGGTATGTGGTCTAACAGAGGAGGCAGAGCACAACACTGGGAACCACTGGGCAATTCATAGTTATCCTGGCAACAGGAATGAAGCAGGGGTCTTGAAAGTTACCCTGTAATTAATTTCTCCAACAGCTTTGGAAACTTCCACATTTTTTATTCTAATCATTTTACCTTCCCCCTTTTCTCCCATGGAAGCTGATGAAGTAGGGCCTGGAGAATTGGGAGGTAGTCTCAGGTTTAATATTGGCCGCATAGGCTATCCAAAAAGGAAGGCAAGATCAGTAGATCTCAGTGGAGGCTTAATCTGAACCATGAAGATAGCTTTGCTTTCATTTGGCTCATTGAAGAGAAGGATGAGGAAGTGGGAATAAGATCAAAAAGGAAGGATTGTATGGCTCCAGCCAGACCTTCATCATGAAGAGCTGAGCTACTCACTGTGCATCTGGATTGGCTAGGAATAAAAAGAGATTTTATTCTGTTGTATCCTAATCCTTCCTTGTGTTTTTTTCTCTTACCCCTTATCCAACTCTCAAATGTCAGTTTTTGGTATTGAATGTTAATTTTGTTAATTTTTAAGTGATTGTTATTATGTTTTTAAATAAGATCTTTATCTTGTAGAGCTCTATATTAAACTATTTACAGATGAGGTTATATAATGTGAGAGATTTTCTCTGGGAAGGCATTGATGAGGAGGTTTGGATGAAATAAGACTGGCCTTGAGTTGATAATTGTTGAAGCTGGGTGATAGGCACATGAGTACATGAGGGTTCATTGTACTGCTTATATATTTTTAATAGGTGTTTAAAATTTTTCATAATAAAAAGCTTTTTTAAAATCTCGGTTTCTGAGAATGGTCCCAGTTGAACCTGTTCCTCTTGCCTTTCTACTCTTGTCTTGAAAGACTTTCTCATCAGTGGCACAAAGGTGAGAACTCCAATCATCTAGCAGTGAGGATGGCTTGGTTTGAGCTAGCCACATTTTGTGAGCAAGGTCACAGAAATAAAGACCATTGAGTATACTTAGAGGTGGTTCACAACAACATCATACATGTCTTCTCTAGAGGCACATGGACATGTAATTCAGGTGGGAATGTTAAATGGTATAACAACTTTGGAAAACATTTGATGATTTCTTAAAAGATTAAACATAAATTTACTGTAGGATTCAGTGATTCCACTCCTTATTTATAAAGGAAATGAAAGCTTACATCCAAGAAAAGACTTGTATACAAACATTCAGTACAGCTTTGGAAGGGTCAAAAACTGGAAACAACCCAAATATCCAATAAATGGTAAGTTAGTACACCTATTGTGTAATATCCATGCAGTAGAATACTATTCAGCAATAAAAAGAAATGAATGATTGATAGATGCAAAAAACATGGAGTCTTTTTTTGAACAGGATAAAAGGCATACAAATTTATTATGTGCAAGTGCTCAGAAGTCCCACAAAATAGGAAACTCAAAGAAGGGCCAAATGGTTGAAGCTTAAATGTCATTTTCATAGAGGAGAAGGAGGCAGAGGGTTTAAGCAATTTTAGTGAGAAAGTAAATAGTTTTAGGGGAGATGAATGGGTCTAAAGAACAGACAATAACCTGGGACAAAGTTAATCTGGGCTCTAGATATAGTGTCATCTAGTCTGCCTTCTTGTGGTATGCAGAACTTTCCTCTATTGATTTGGTATTTAGAGAAGGGATTAACAACAATTGGATATCTTCTAGAGGATTCAGCCTTTAGGTAGATAAACTTAAGAGAAAGCCCTTCCTTTTATTTGCTTTTTCCCCCACCAAAATTAAAGCAAAAGAAACCAGACAAAAATAGACAATATACTACATGATTCCATCTATGTAAAATTCTAAAAAATGTAAACTAAAGTGACAGAAAGCAAATTAGTGGTTACCTGGGGACCAGGAGAAGGGAAAGTAGGAAGGAGGAATTACAAAGGGACACAAGAAAACTGGGGGATAATGGATACTTCATTATATTGAATACAATGATGGATTCATAAATATATGTGTCTATGTATAATTATATACTTTAAATATGTGTAATTTGGAGGTGGTGGTAACTGGAAGGGGATATAAGGTGGGTTATGTGTGCTGAAAATGTTCTACATCTGGGTATCAGTTCCAATTTATGTGATTACTTTGGGAAAACTCATCAACTTATATATCTGATTTTTTTTTTTTTTTTTTTTTTGAGACAGAGTCTCACTATGTCACACTTTGTAGAGTGCCACAGCGTCACAGCTCAGAATAGCCTCAAACTCTTGGGTATATGTCTTTATGTGTATTGTCAATTAAATGTCAAATAATTAAGTCTGGAGTCCCAGATACTTGGGAGGTTGAAGTGGAAGGACTGTTTGAGCCTAGTAGTTCACAGCTAGACTGGGCAACATATTGAGGCCCCATCTGTAAAAAAATTTAAAAAATAAAAGTAAAAAATTTATTAATGTTAAATAATTAAAAATAGGGAGCATCACATTAATCTAGAACTATGGGTAGTACAGTTGTATTAGTCAAGGTAAGATAACAGATACAATAAATAGCCTCAAAAATCTCAGTAACCACATAGTACAGTTGTATTAGATACAATAAAAAGCCTCAAAAATCTCAGTAACCACATAATAAAAATTTATTTCTTGCCCATGTGACTATACAATGAAGATTGTTATGGGGAAAGGTGGCTTGCTCCACCAATCATTCAGTAAACCAGCTAATGTCTTCACCACCCTCTTGAGTTTCAGGACCCTGTTCTTGACTCTGCATCCAGCCAGCAAATGAGGGAGGAGAGAGAATAGAAAGACGTGATTTTTTTTTTAGGACCAAGCCTGTAAGTGGCATAATTACTTCCACCAACACTGCATTGGCCAAGACACAGTTACATAACTACAATGGGGCTTGGGAAATATATTCCACCAATAGAAGGAAAAGAAAATAATACTCTAGCTCCTTAGAAGGCAAAGAAAATAAAGTTTGATGAATATACACCATTGTCTCTGCCACAAGCCGCCCTTCTGATCATCTGATATTTATTGTTACACTTTTCCTCCCACATATGGAACACCCTCATCATTTCCCCATAATCTTAACCTATTACTAAATCCACGTATGGCCATAGGATCTCTGGCTGCTGCACAGTCTTCTCTTCAGATCTAAATGTGGTTTCTCTTGCAGGGATCCTCAAACTTTTAAACAGGGGGCCAGTTCACTATTCCTCAGACTGTTGGAGGGCCGGACTATAGTTTTAAAAAAAAACTATGAACAAATTCCTATGCACACTGCACATATCTTATTTTGAAGTAAAAAAACAAAATGGGAACAAATACAATCACACTGCCGCATGTGGCCCATGGGCCATAGTTTGAGGACCCCTGGACAGGAATGGTGCCCAACCTGCAGGCTGCATGCAGCCCAGGATAGCTATGAATGCAGCCCAACACAAAATTGTTTTAAACTTACTTAAAAAAGTATGATATTTTTTAAATGATTTTTGAGTGGAACTCAATTGCACTGTTCTCGAGCATAAACTACATACAATACACATAGGGAGGTCAGACAAGTAAGTTTTCAAACTCATCCTAGAAAAAGTGCTACATACCTCATTGCTGAGTATCACTATGGTTGCCTTCAAAGTACTCCCCTTGGGAAGCTATGTACTGACACCAGTACCCAATCCACCTTTCAAACAATTTTGGCGCTCTTTTTCTGGAATGGCCATCAAAGCTGTTGTCCTATGCAGTCTGACAATTAAGTTTGCAAACTAATCCTAGAAAAAGTGGATTTGAATTTTCCATCAATTTTTATAATATAACCCTTATCTATTATTATTTTGTAATCTGATCATGGCTTCTACAATATCTCAAACTAAAATAGAGCCCCCCCAAAAGAATTAAGAATAAAGGAAAATTGTTCAACCAAAAGTGGACAGGTGAGTACTTTTTTGCCAAGGCAAACAGTAAGGTACTCTGCTTAATTTATGGGGAATTTGTGTAAGTTTTCAAAGACTATAATTTGAAAAGGCATTATATGCAAAAACATACTGCCAAATTCCATGCATATAAAGGATTGTGTCATAAGGACAAAACAGCAGAAATGAAAAAAGTCTGTATTCCCAACAATTTTTTTAAAGTATAGCTCAGATGCCATTGTAAAATCTAGTTATGTGGTAGCATATTTAATAGCAAGATAAGTGAAAATCATTTACTGATGGTGAGTTTATTAAGCAATGTGTAGGAAGCATGGCAGATGTAATTTGCCCTAAAGAAAAGGGGGTATTTCTAAAGTCAGTTTGTTTGACTATAGCCAGGTGAAATCAAGATATTGGAAATTCTATTGAAAGAAGTTTGGAGGGTAAAGCTGCTAATTATTAATTTTATGCTTTGGTGATGGATGACAACACTGATTCTACACATACAGCTCAATTTGTTGTAGCAGACCATATAGCTTCATGGGGAGAAGAAGTGAGAGTTAAGCTTGGAACACTATAAATATAAGAAACACCTGTGATACAACATCTCAGTAATATAATACCTTGGTAATAAGGGCATGGGGAAGGGATTCAGCTCTCCTTAACATAAGAGTGTTCCAGATGAGAACATCAGTGATTGGCAGTCTCTACACCTGTGGTGCAAGTAGTCACAGGATCACGTCTACAAGAAGCTGCAGGAGAAGTCAGTCAAGGAATGCTCGTTCTTTCATGGACCCACTCATTCTGGCTCTTTTGCTTCTCTTGCTCACAGGGCCTCTCCCTGAGTCCCTGTCTTTCTCTCTCCCTCCCTTCTGCTAAGGCAAATAGTCATCAGGCACCTAAGGGTAATTGTTCCCAAGCAAGGTAGTTCAAAGGTCCTAGTCCAGACAATAGATAAGCCAGGGCCAGAGACCTGGCCAGTCCCGGGCCCTGACAAGTGGCAACAAGGATGGGATAGTGAATAGCCACTGGCAAATGGTGTAGTCAGCACGATAGTAGATGTGGACTGAAGTGGAAATAAGCTTTTAGCAAACAAAAGAAAAAGAGAGAGGAGAAATATAGATAAAGAGGGAAAGAAATATATATAAAAGACAGCCAACAACAGGCCTTCCTCATTCAGTTTCTTCCCTTCTGTACTTTCTCTTCCCAAATTCTAATCATCTCTTCTGTGGGGTGGCTTGGAACAATGTCTTAGTAAGCCCTCCAGGAAAAAGCAGATAAAAGCCATTAGACTTGGGAGTGAGAAAAGCCTTTGGCAGATAAAAATAGCAAGGGGAGGAAGAAATATACAAAAAGTAAAAGAGAAAAAAAGTTTGAGAACAGGTTGTAAGAGCTCATCGGTTAGGAAAAAGAACCTCTAACTATCTTCCGCTGTATCAACGTCCACTCTCAGCAGGAAAAAGAACCTCTAACTATCTTCCGCTGTATCAACGTCCACTCTCATGGAACGATTGATGCCTCCTGTCTCTTTAAGGCAGTAAAAGGTTCTATTTGGAAGGAAAGGATAGTAAAAGGTAAAAGAAAGGCTGATAGGAAAAGGTGCAAGAAAAAATCATGGCAACTGAGATAAAACAGTTAAAAGATCAGCATGAACAGAGATCAGATGAAACAGAAGACCAGATGAATAATCTTATAGTTGAAGCCAATACATGCTATGTCGCCATGGCAAGTCAGATTAAGCAATGAGAAGATCAATTAAGAAATCCCCCAATCAGGATTAAATGCCATAAGTGTGGGAAGCTAGGCCATATGAGACAAGAGTGTTGTAAAGGCAAAAACAATAAACCTCCAGGTGTATGCCCCATGTGTAATAAGAGGCTCCATTGGGCAAAGGCTTGCCACTCTCAATTTGATAAGAATGGAACACCTTTATCACAGGGAAACTATCAGTGGGACCCAAATTAGGACCCACTAGTAAATAAAGAAAACAATGCAGGTTCTTGAACACCTTCGTTTCAAACTATTCTTTGGTAAAATCAGCATTTCAAACTATTCTTTGCTAAAATAGAATAATTCATTCAACATTACGCCAAGGGAGGATCCTGCCCACAATGTGCCAGACCTTTGGTGCCCCAGAGACAAATATGGGGAAATTAAACCAGACCACTAAATGACAATGGAGGAAAAATAGATCAATTGGATCCTTATTCTTTCTTTAGTTAAAATTCTTTCTTTACCTTTACAGCTCAGGGAGCCCTCCTAAATTGAAACCAAATTCTTTTTTGTGTATTTGGCTATCCTGCACCTATGGTTAGCCCACAGCTTGTACCAGAAGGCGTGTCCTGCTGCAGAGCTGGGATGTGGACTGAAGGAGGGGAAAAGACACTCAGAAGTTAGTGAACCCTTCAGAAGATGACAAGAGGGAGTAACAAGAGTAACGCAAAATTGGAGGAGTGAACCTTTGCACCATGTAGGGACTCTCCATTTGAAAATAGGCCTGGATTCAACTAGCAAGGGGAAAACTTCAAAAGTAAAGCAGTGTCTTTGTTCGCCAGCTGCTAAAGGCAGAAGTAGCAAAAGATGGTATCTTGCTCACCAGCTACTAAATGAAGCAGCAGCAAGGGGCAATGAAAGTAAGGGGATCTTTGCTACCAAGGACCACAAAAAGCGGGGCCTCTGGAAAAGCGGGACCTCTGTTCAAAGCAGTGGGATCTTCACTACCAAGGACCATGAAAAGCAGGGTCTCTGGAAAAGCAGGAGTAAGATCCTTGCTTGCAAAGACCACAAGGAAAAGCAGGACCTTTGTTCATCCATTAATTACAATTTAAATAGCAAAGGAAAAGCTTCATATGGGAAGCGGGTTCTTTGTACTGTAAATTTTCTCAGCCAAAGATTTTCTGTTTGAAACACCTTTAAAGGAATTCACATAATAAACGTTAATTCCTTTATTTTATTTATTTATTTTTCCCTAGCAGCAGCTGAAGCTTGAGTTAGATATGGGGCTGCACCAATTAAAGAACCCCTACCTGGAATTCTGAATTTTGCTTATGTACTTAGTTCTTTTGCCTAGCAAGAGAAAGGGCTACACAACAAAAACAACTGCCCTTGCCATACCTAGAAACTTTGTGTTTAAGGTACACAAAAAAGGGGGAATATGTAGCAGACCATATAGCTTCATGGGAAGAAGCAAGAGTTAAGCTTGGAACACTCTGTAAATATAAAAAACACCTGTGTTATAACAGCTCTGTAATATAACACCTTGGTGATAAGGGCACGGGGAAGGAATTAGGCTCTGAGAGATAAGAACATCAGTGATTGGCAGTCTCTACACCTGTGGTGCAAGTAGTCACAGGATCACGTCTATAAGAAGCTGCAGGAGAAGTCAGTCAAGGAACGCTCATTCTTTCATGGACCCACTCACTCTGACTCTTTTGCTTCTCCTGCTCACAGGGCCTCTCTCCGAGTCCCTTCTGAGAAGACTGTTAAGATTCACTCTCTTACTAAGACCGTTTCTCTCCTTTGAAGACTGTCTTTCTCTCTCCCTCCCTTCTGCTAAGGCAAATAGTCCTCAGGCACCTAATTGTTCCAGAGCAAAGTAGTTCAGTGGTCCATGTCTAGACAATAAATAAGTCGGGGCCAGAGACCTTGCTGGTCCCAGGCTCCAACAAGTGGCAACAAGGATGGTATAGTGCATAGCCACTGGCAATTCGTTGCTTTTATTAGAGCTATTGATGATGAATATAATGTTACTGGAGAAGTAGTTTTTTTATTGCCATTAAAAGACATAACTAAATTAAGAGGTTTATAAAAGCAGTAGAAAATATGAGGAAGTGATTTTCTTTGACCATTGTCAACATAACTGGTATAATTACTGATGGTGCCCCACCATGGTAGGTAAAAGAGAGGGACTTGTAAAATTAATAGAAGGTGATGCAATTGCCACACAAAACTCACATTTGATGAAATATCATTGCATAGTACATCAAGAAAATTCATGAAAGCTTTAAAAATGGATAACATCATGCAAATTGTCATCAAGACTGTCATTTCATAAGGGTCACGGGATTAAATCATCACCAATTCTGGGAATTCCTTAAAATTATTGATGCTGACAATGACAACATAATTTATTTCTTGGAAATAAGATGGCTAAGTCAAGGCCAAATGTTCAAAAGATGGTCGGTATGATTTGCAACATGTTATCAAGTCATTTATGATATCCAAAACCAAATTTGTGCCAGAACTTGAAGATGAAAACTGGCTTACAGATTTAGCATTTTGAATACATGTAGCCACTCATTTAAATGAGGTAAGCATGTGCCTTAAAGGTGAAAACTAGCTTATCAATACAATGTTTTCAAACCATAACAGCATTCCAAGTGAAAGTGAAATTATGGCAAGCCCAAATTAAGGCAAACAATTTTAATGCATTTTGGTATGTTGGATAAATGCAGTCAACTGCACAGTGAAAAGTATGCAGCCTTGTTTTTCAATTCCATATAAAAATTTGAAAATAAATTTCAAGATTTCCAGGAAACTTACCAATATTTAGTGCATTTGTTACTCCATTTTCAGTTAACATAAATATGTTACCTGACAATTTTCAAATGAAATGCATAGAGCTGGAATCTGACATTCAACTTAAAGAAAAATTTTATCATGTCTTTTTACTGGACTTGTATAGGTCCTGTCTTCCCAGAGACAAATATCCCTTGCTTCACAATCGTGCCTCTTCATGTCATTACTTTTTGCCAACATCTACATTTGTGAGCAACTATTTTTAAGAATGAAGCATGTTAAGGGTAAAATTAGAACCAAAACATCTGATGAACACATTGAAAACCCACTGAGAATAGCAACTACTTCCATTGAACCAGGTACTAATGCATTCATTTCTCAAATATGTCAAATATCCCACTAGTTTTATCTTGCCCAGTTTTCTTTTACTTTCAGAATAAATTATTTTTTAAACCCAGAGATGTTTTATTACTTAGATATTTACATTTCCTATATTAGGAAACTTGAGACCTGTGCAATGATTTTAAAAGACTCTTTGAATAGGTTGCTAAATAATTAGGATTATTATGTGAAGTTTTTTGGCTTATCTGTGGTGGCACATATCATGAAAATTATACACAGACCTTTTTTTTTTTTTTTTGCTCATCAGCTTTGGTTAGTGTTTGTATTTTATGTGTGGCCCAAGACAACCCTTATTCCAGTGTGGTCCAGAGAAGCCAAAAGGTTGGATACCCCTGGTGTAGTGAGATGGGAGGAATTCTTTTATTCATTGTTCTTTCCATGACCCCTGGCTCCACTCCTGTGAAGTTTTCCCCCATTCTTTATCTTCCCTGGCCAATTCTGAAATTATCATTGGGAAGTATGCCGTCCTGGGAGGCTGCAGTTTTCACAACCTGCTTCTGCCCAGGGTTGTTTTAATGCTTCCCAAATAATCAAAGACCAGGTTCATGCTTACTTTAGAAATAACATTCCAACCAAATGCAGTGGCTCGTGTCTGTAATGCTTGTACTCTGGAAGGCTGAGGCAAGTAGATAACTTGAACTCAGGAGTTTGAGACCACCCTGAGATCCCATCTCTGCTAAAAATAGAAAAACTAGTCAGGTGTTGTGGCAGGTGACTGTAGTCCCACCTACTTGGAAGGCTGAGACAAGAGGATCACTTGAACCCAAGAGTTTGAGGTTGCTGTGAGCTGTGATGCTACAGCACTCTACCCAGGGCAGCAATGTGAGACTCTGTCCCCCCACCAAAAAATAGAAATACCATTCCTTCAAAATCTATCAGACTTCTTCCCTATTTATATATGGGACCAGTAGGTCCAAGCACCAGTGACCCCTCTCCCAATTCTTTCTTAAACATACTTCTCAAATTTGTCTCATTTCTTTGCTTCCTTGCCCTTTCCATGCCCTTCTCTCTCAACATAAAGGCAAGAAAGTAGAGTCTTCTGGAATACTAGTAATGGGTATTACCTTTAATCAGAAGTTTGCCTCAAATCTGACTCACTATTCATTTGAAAAGAATTATTGGGGCTGGGCACAGTGGCTCATACCTATAATCCTAGCACTCTGGAAGGCTGAGGTAGGAGGATTGCCTGAGCTCAGGAGTTCAAGACCATCTTGAGCAAGAGAAAGGCCCTGAGACCCTCATCTCTACTAAAAATAGAAAAATTAGCCATGGTTCAGTGCCCATAGCACAGTGGTTATGGTGCCAGCCACATACACCAAGGCTGACGGGTTCAAAACTGGCCTGGGCCAGCTAAACCACAATGACAACTGCAACAAAAAATAGCCGGGCATTGTGGTAGGCACCTGTAATCCCAGTTACTTGGGAGGCTGAGACAAGAGAATCCCTTAAGCCCAAGAGTTTGAGGTTGCTGTGAGCTGTGATGCCACGGTACTCTACTGAGGGTGACATAATGAGATGCCATCAAAAAATAAAAATAAAAATAAAAAATAAATCCAGAATAAAAAGAAAAAGAAAAATGAGCCAGTGTTGTTGAGGGTGCCTATAGTCCCAGCTAGTTGGGAGGCTAAAACAGGAGGATTGCTTGAATCCAGGAGTTTGCATTTGTTTGAACTATGCTGACACCATGTGCTCTAGCCTGGACAACAGAGTGAAACTGTCTTTGCAAGAAAAAAAAAGAAAAGAATTATTGGGCCTTCTTTGCTTAAAGTCTCCATCTTATCTCTTCCCTTTTTGGTGTTTAGAGGTCTTAGTTTGCCCCAAATTTCTTATATTATTTTTGTTAAGAGATGGAGTCTTGCAGTATTTCCCATGCTAGAATGCAGTAACTTGATTGTGGCTTAAAGCAACCTCAAACTCTTAAGTTTGAGTGATCCTCCCACCTCAACCTCCCGAGTAGCTGGGGGCACAGGTGTATGCCACTATGCCCAGCTAATTTTTTAAATTTCTTTTTTAGAAATGGGTTCATTATGTTGCCCAGGCTGGTCTCAACCTCTTACAGTGCTCCAAGTTTCTATACTTTCATTCTTTTTCATTTATGCTTACAAATTGGCAAATTATTTCCCTAGTTCAACTCTTTCTTTTAATATCTCATCAAAGGCTGCCAACAGAAGCCAACACACAACAATATTCTGATTGTAACCACTTCCCTTAAAGCTGCAGGTTCAGTAGGCACGTGCCCTACCTCTCAGTTTTATCAAATCCTTTCCTATTAACAAGATTGTAGGCTTTCCAGTCTTTTATATCAGTTTTCTTACTACCCTCTCCCAACTCCTAAGCTAACGGCACACATTTTAGACTTTTGTTAAAGCATCACCTCACTTCAACAATGGAGTAAGATCAAGAGTTTGAGTTCTAGAATTGGCTCCAAATGTGTTTTTTCTGCTCAGTATCTAAGTGACTTAAAGCAAAATGGTTTTTCACTCTCATAATCAAGTTTTTCATCTATTATTGAAAGGGGGTTATTATAAATATTAAATAATATATATAAAGTACTTAGTACAGTTCCGGTACTTAATGTGCTTTAGTTACCATTATCCCCTTCACCATCCAAAGGATGGCTCCTGCATGGCCATGTTTCTGTCCTATATACTGCGGCCTAGAGCCTGTGGACTACAGGTCCTCCCTGCCCTCTTGGGAGACAAAGACACTTTATCTAGAGATAAGGCTCCAGAAGGTAGAACTGAAGCAAAACAGACATCAAATGAAATGTTCATTTAATTTTTTTTTTTTTTTTTTTTTTAGATTTTCCTTTTTTTAGGCATCATGTGTTTTATCCTAGCAGTTGGACATTGGATTTGGCAAAGCCAGAAAGGCTACTATTTCCAGATTTTTCTACCATGGGAAAAATATGTCTCTTCATCAGTTATCTCTGGCACCCTCATCTTCTGGTCGTACTTCATTATTCTCAACACTATGGTGCCCATTTCCCTCTACGTCAGGTAGGCGTCTTTGATTACTTTGGGTTATGAGGGGAAGCTGACTTAATAATACTTACTGTTTAATTATCCTACTAGTGTGAACTTTTGAAAGCAGCTACTGTGTGCCCTTTGACCCTTTACTTTTTACAGTGCCTGGTGTGCAAAACACTCTGAGAAATATCTAGAAATTGCATAAATGCCTTCCCTATACAGAACACTGTGTTATATACTGTGTGGTTTATACAAAAGGAAAAGAATTTCTGCCCTCAATTTATAATGTAAGTGACTGAATAAGACAAATATACAAAACCACTAGAAAAAATGCACACAAATGTAGTGATGCCAAGTATGGCCAGGTTGCCTGTAGTTTACCAAAGAAATAAGTTCCAAGCACTTACTCTTAAGTCAGTAGTCAAAACTCAGAATGCATTTTAATGCAGAAACAGTGTGGCAAATGGCAATAGGTGTGATTGTGACCCCAGTTCAATTCCTAAGAGTTGGAGAAGAGAGGCAGCACCCATAGCTCAGTGCGTAGGGCACTGGCCACAAGGCTGATATGTTCAAACCTGGCCTGGGCCAGTTAAACAACAATGACAACTGCAACCAAAAAAAAAAAAAAGAAATAGCCAGGCATTGTGGCGGGTGCCTGTAGTCCCAGCTACTTGGGAGGCTGAGACAAGACAATTATTTAAGCCCAAGTGTTTGAGGTTGCTGTGAGCTGTGACACCATGGTACTCTACTGAGGGTGACATAGTGAAACTGTCTACAAAAAAGAAGAGAGAGAGAGAGAAGAGAAAGAGCATTTCTTACCCCCTTTTCCTAGACACCTTGGCCAAAAGTTTGAAATAGATGAAATGAGAGTTTACCATATTCTGATCTTTCTTTTCTGGGTTCTGCATTTCCTTAGACATATATACACCCAAATACATTATAATTTCCTCCTTTCCAGATTTTCCAAACCCCATACATGCCCACCAACATGTAACCCCCAAAACATCTAACTAGATTACTTTATTTAATCAACATTTATTAAGTACCTACTATGTGCCAACCACTATACCAGGTGCTATGCATAGAAACTTGAACAGTAAGACAGCCCATTCTCTACAGAAGCTTACAGTGTAGCTATATAAACAGATACATAAATAAATAATTATGATACAATATAAAAAATGATACAATAGAAATATGTATCAGTGTTATAGAAGCCTTGAGAAGGAATGGTTTTCTCCTGCCTCAAGGTTTACAGAAAAGGAAATATTTGAAAAAGGGTAGAATTCACCAAATAGGACATGGGGAAAGAATATTGCAAGCAGAAAGTTCAGCATGTACAAAAGTATGGCGGGGGAGGGGAGGCGGTTATTACTCTTGTTGGGGATTCAAAAACCCCATCGTAATCAAAAACCTGATTACGATGATCGCATTTGTTAGGTAAAGCTCCTCTTATAATTGTGTCCCACCCATAAAAGGTGTGTCACACACCCCTCACCACCCCCCTTCCCTCTCTTTGCTCTCCCCTTCCTCCACTCCCCACCCTGTATTAGGTCATCAATTGTCCTCATATCAGAATTGAGTAACCTGGATTCTTACATCTCCATTCTTGTGATGCTTTACTAAGAATAATGTGTTCCACTTCCATCCAGCTTAATACCAAAGACATAAAGTCTCCATCATTTTAATGGCGGAATAGTATTCCAGTGTATATATATCCCACAGCTTGTTAATACATACCTGGGTTGGTGGGCATTTATGGTGTTTCCACATTTTGGCGATTGTAAATTCAGCTGTTATAAATAGTCTAGTGCAAGTGTCCTTATGGTAAAAGGATTTTTTTTCTTCTAGGTAGATGCCCAGTAATGGGATTGCAGGATCAAATGGGAGGTCTAGTTTGAGTTCTTTGAGGTTTCTCCATACTTCCTTCCAAAAAGGTTATATTAGTTTGGAGTTCCACCAGCAGTGTAAAAGTGTTCCCTTTCTCCACATCCACACCAGCATCTGCAGTTTTGAGATTTTGAGATGTGGGCCATTCTCGCTGGGATTACAAGATAAATCAGGGTGGTTGTGATTTGCATTTATCTGGTAATTAGGGATGATGAGCATTTTTTCATATTTTTGTTAGCCATGTGTCTGTCTTCTTTAGAGAAGGTTCTATTTATCTCTCTAGCCCATTTCATGTGGATTAATTTGAGTTCTCTGTAGATCCTACTTATCAAGGTTTTGTCTGATTCAGAATATGCAAATATCCTTTCCCATTGTGTAGGTTGTCTATATGCTTTGGTTGTTGTCTCCTTAGCTGTACAGAAATTTTCCAGTTTAATTAAGTCGCATTTTTTTATTTTTGTTGTTGCAGTTGCCACAGTAGTCTTCTTCATAAAGTCTTTCTCCAGGCTGGTATCTTCAAGTGTTTTTCCTATACCTCCTTTGAGGATTTTTATCGTTTCATGCCTTAAATTTACCGTATATACTCGAGTATAAGCTGAGTTTTGTGCCGAAAAACCCGAACTCGGCTTATACTCGGGTCATACAGGTTATTTGATTCGGTGCATGCGCACCTAATCAAATGCACATAGTCTCCAGTCGTCTTCTGCCGTCTGTTTGACGGGGCGGTGCTTCAGCTCAGTCCACAAGTCGCGGCTGAGGTAGGCGGCTGAACTGAACTGTATTCCACTAAACTATTTAACCCACAATATTTAATGGCACATTTAATTAAGTGAAAACCCCATTTAAGGCAGTAAAGTCTTCTAAATAAATGTTTTGAAGGATTTTAACCTTTGTGATTTAGCTTGATTACCTGTTAAGCTACGGTTTTCTGCACTTTACTTAAAGTTTTAAAGTTGTTGTTGCTAGTTTACAGTTTTTCTTTAGCAATAAATATTGAAAAGCATTTAACCTACTGATTCATCAATTATTGTAATTGTTTTGGGAATTTACCAGTGGCTGCTGCATTTTCCACCTTGGCTTATACTCGAGTCACTAAGTTTTCCCAGTTTTTAGGGTAAAATTAAGGGGGTCGGCTTATACTCGAGTATATATGGTAGGTATTTTATTGATCTTGAATCTATTTTTGTGATCAATCCCCTTCACAGTAGCTTCAAAGAAAATGAAATGATGGGCAGAGGGAGGGTGATTGATGGAATTACATTTGCAGTGCATCTTACAAGGATACATGTGAAACTTAGTAAATGTAGAATATAAATGTCTTAACACAATAACGAAGAAAATGCCAGGAAGGCTATGTTAACCAGTGTGATGAAAATGCGTCAAACGGTCTGTAACACCAGTGTATGGTGCTCCATGATCACATTAATGTACACAGCTATGATTTAATAATAAAAAATAAATAAAAATAAATAAAAGAAAAAGAAAAAGGGATTGGATTAAAGATGTCAGCTGAGTAACAGCTTCCCTGCAACTGGACACGGCGATTCTGGGGAGACAAGACTCCAGACATCTCTGGCCGGTGGGATCTGCCTATGATCATCCCTTTGAGGATACAGGGAGCCAGCAAGGGACTTCTGGACCCCAGGAGGAGGACAAAAACAGTGGAAAATGGGCAAGTGGCTGCATGTGTTC